>JBBPMJ010000421.1:0-28531 GCA_038090255.1 Austroboletus niveus
GTAAGTATGAGTAAGCAAAAAAGATCATGACATTACCCCCTTTCTAAGGGCTCATGTCCTCATGAGTCGTTGTGGTAGTGACAGTAAGGATCTTTACAAAAGGACCAGTGAGTTTGGGAATGAGGGACGGGTGGAGGTAGAGGTGGATCACAAGGGATTTCGAACAGGGAATCGTCAAACCATTTAAAACGTCGGCGATAGTCGAGAAAGTCGGGATCGCTAAAGACGGAAGAGGTGGAGAAAGAAGGAGAGGGTATTGAGGTTGGAGGTGGTGTCGTGATAGGGCGGAGTCGAACACGGGTAGTAGGGCGTGCGGCGGTAGGGTGTAATCGGTGGTATTTGGAGACCATGGATTGGGCATGTGCAAGCTCAGTGTTGGCCAACCATTCATCTTCTTCAACTGGGAAACCCTTCCAGTGGACGAGGTATTCAAATCTATTGCCCCGCTGACGTGAGTCGATAATTTGTTCGACTTCCTGCTCTGGAATATCATCGACGATGTCGGGGGGAGGCGGAGCAGGAATGGGGCCAGACATGGGCGGAGTGTATGGGTGCAGAATGGATTCGTCAAAGACCGGATGTATAGACTTCCACTTGTGGGGTAGATCAAGTTTGTACGAAGCAACACCGACTTTGATGATGACTTTGAAGGGACTGTATCTTTTCTGGTCAAGCTTTTTCATCGGTTGATTGATGCGGATGTGAGTGGCTTCGAGCCAGACGAGATCTCCGGGTTTGTAATTCTCTGCGGACTGTATGGAGCGATCGTAGAACTTCTTCATGTCCTCGTTGGCTAGTCTCAGGGCTTCGTTTGCTTGAGCGCGTAAAGTCGTCATTTGTTTGGCAAAGTCAGTAGCTGACTCGCTTCAGATGGATGTACGATGATCCTCATTAACTCGTGGTTCGTGCCTGTAATTGAGCATGAATGGGGTTTGATGGGTCGTTGAGTGAGGATTATGGTTGTGCGCGAATTCGGCCATAGGTAGCCATTTCTTCCAATCACTTTGATGGTGGTTGATATAGATACGGAGGTATTGTTCGACCCACACATTATATCATTCTGTTTGACCATCCGTCTGAGGGTGGAATGCTGTGGAGGGATTAGGCGTGATGCCCAGAAGTTTCTGAAGTTTGGTCATGAAGGTGGATATGAACTGGGGTCCTCGGTCCGAGATGACTTTAGTTGGAAGACCGTGGAGTTTGAAGATTTCATTGCGGAGTATTGTTGCGATACCTTTGCTGTTAATTGTATCCCTGACGCTGAAGAGTCTGATCATTTTGGAGAATCGATCGACGATGACGAGGATGGCATTACTTCTGTTTGACTCCGGAAGCGGGGATATGAGGTCTAATGAGATATGTTCCCATGATTGACAAGGGATCTTGTTAGGTTGCAAAGGGGTGTGACGAGGTGTCGTGATAGCTTTGTTTTTCTGACATGCCTCACATCCTTTGATGAATCTTTTGATGTCCTTTGACAACGTTGGCCAGTAGTATTGTTCTTGGACCTTCCGAATAGTGGCTCGTATTCCTGGATGTCCTGCTATAGGATGGCTGTGAATGTTAGTTAGTATATCGTTTCGGAGAGATGCGTCCTTTGGTATGTATAGAAAGTCTTTGAAATATATGAGAGAGTCGCAAATAGAGAAACAGTTATCGTTTTGAGCAAGTGCTTGTACTACTTTAGAATCTCTAAGATGTTGTAAGTCCGTTATTCTTTGTGAGATAGTGGAAGAAGATAAGAGAGATTGTTCGGCTACATGCATTGCCACTAGCGTATGCATGTCTATAGCGTTTGAGTAAATGTCTGTATTAGAAGTGGAGAGAGCGTTAATATTTATAGGAAGAGAAATAAAGTCCTGGTCGGATGTCGGCGCGTTCTCCACAGCCGTCGACATATGATTCTGCTGTAAAAGAGTGGGAAAAACAGTGACGCTTTTATTATCGTCCTTCACCCCCTTTTCAAAGTCTGACCTCTGGAACAGAGGATTGGCAGGATTGGTTTTTCCGGAACGATGGATGAGAGTATAGTGGAACTCTTGCATAATTTGATTCCATCGAGCTTGGCGGCGAGAGAGGTCCTGTGGGATGGCGAAATACGTGAGATTTTGATGATCCGTGAGGATCTCGAAAGGGACGTGGGCATCTAATAAATATTGTTGCCAAGTGGTAACTGCTTCGATGATGGCGGCGAATTCCAGATCGGCAGCATGGTAGTTGCGTTCCACATCGGAGAGGGACCGCGACAGATACGCAATTGGGTGCCAGAGGCCATTCTGATGTTGTGATAGAATGGCTCCCAACCCTATGCCTGAACCGTCGGTCTCAATCCAGAAGGGATTGAAGTCTGAGGCGAGTGAGAGGATGGGTGCATTGATAAGTGCATCCCGGAGAGTGTTGAATGATTTTTGACAGGTGGTATCCCACTCGAAGGGATTTTTGTCGCTGGTGAGGTGGTTGAGTGGTTTTGCTATAGCCGCGAAGTCTTTGATGAAGCGACAGAAGAAATTAAGGAAACCCAGGAATGAGTGGACCTGAGTGCGGGAAGTAGGAGTCGGCCAGGTGCGGATGGCGTCGACTTTTGTTAGGTCGGTGGCAATGGTTCTGTCAGAGACGACGAGTCCTAGGTATTCGGTAGTGGTGGTTTCAAATTCACATTTGGTGTGTTTGAGCGACAGTTTATGTTCGCATAGTCGAGATAGTACCTCTCGGACAACGTGGCGATGTTCGTTGAGGGTTTTGGTGAAGACCAGGATGTCATCCATGTATACAATGACCACTTCCTTTGCGATGAGGTCGTGTAGGATGTGATTCATCATGGTCTGGAACGTAGCCGGAGAATTGGTAAGTCCGAAGAACATGACCAGCGGTTCGAAGAGGCCTTGATTGGTGCGGAAGGCAGCCTTCCATTTGTCACCCTCCTTCATGTGTACATTGTTGTAACCCCAATGAATATCCATTTTGGAATAAAATTTGGCTTCGTGAAGCTTTTGAACGATCTCCTCGATGAGCGGAAGAGGGTATCGATTCTTTATGGTGGCTTCATTGAGCTTGCGGTAGTCCTGGACAGGTCAAAGTTTTCCATCCTTCTTTTTGACGAAGAAGAACGGGGATGCAAAGGGAGATTTAGATGGGCGGATACGACCTGTGGATAGGTTTTCCTCAAGGAACGCGTCGAGTTCTTTCTGTTCTTTTAATGAGAGTGGGTAGGTCTTACAATCGACCTTGTGGTCGCTGGGTTTTAGTTCGATCGCATGGTCCCAAGGTCGGCGGAGGGGTAATTTGTCGAAGGATTCTTTGGCAAATACATCACAGAATTCGTGATATTCGATTGGGACCACTTGTTCGAAAGGAATGTCTTGTTTTCCTTTGTTGACTGCGGCGGCAAGGTCTGTTGCCATGGTAGCGATATATTTATTTTCTATCTGGAAGACTCGGTCTTCAAGTTCGGCATCTTCATATTTCCACAGGGGCATGGTTTCCGGTGCAAAACTGAGTTCCTTTGTCTGCCAGTCGATACAGGGGTTGTATTGGCATAACCAATTGAATCCAAGGAATACTGCTTGTAACGATAGATGTGTTACCGAGAAGGGGATAGCGGATTGGTGATCTCCGATAACCACCTTCAGATCTATGTAGTGTGTGATTGCACCTTCTGTATTTGCAGTTCCGTCGGCATTGTAGACTGGAATTGCTCTAGGGAGGGGTTTTTGTTCGAGCTCATGCTCTCGTATAAAGTCGATGTCGATGGCAGATGCCATGCAGCCAGAATCAATTAATGCAACTGCGTCAAGTTCTTTTCCTGAATCGGTTCCGAGTACAATTGGTATCTCAAAAGCGTTCGGCGATGGTTTCTTTGTTCGATATTGAGGTTTCTGGGTAAGCTCGAGGAGTATGAATTCAGCGGCATCATGTGAGGCATTCTGGAGGTCCGCAATTAGCTCAGCGTTTACCTTGGAAAGTTGGGTGTCGTGGACAAATGCTCGTAAATGAGAGATGAGTCGTTCGTCCGGGGTATCATTGGCGATTTGCTTGATCCATTGCGTGGACCAAGGTTTGATTGTCGATTTCCATCCACGATCCTTTCTTGTAAGGATGGTTCGGGGTGGAATTGTTTCTTTTCTACTCACGACCTCAGTCTTTGTCTGCTTCTTGATTGCATATTCCCCAGATGAAATAGAGGCTGTAACACCCAAAAGGGGTGAAGGTACATTTGGCTGTTGCATAGCCAGCAAACTAGGACTTTGATCGCTTTCGCTATCCAGATCTGAGATCTCTTCTACGTCAAGAAGGGAGAATTTGTTAGTAGGACAAGAAGGGGAATTAAGCACAGTTTTTGGTACTGCCGTGCCATCCTTAGGCTTCGTAGCCCGGGCACCCCTGACCGTAACATTACAAGTACAAATTCTAACTGGTGACGCACCTTGAGAACAAGGCGATCTCATTCCTCGTTCTCTTCGACAAAATCCATCTCATCTGCTTCTCGAACTGCGGTTTCCAACTCTTCCAAGGTCGAGTATTCAACATTGAGTACACGGACTTTGATGTTTCTTGAGCCGGAGCTCTTTTGAGGGTGATTGGCACAAGGCCATGCGGACGTCTTGCCTTCCTTGGCACACCGGAAGCAGGTTCCAGTCACTTTTGCCTTGGATAAATCCATGGGAGCGCCTTGGCCTCCAAAAACTCCCGTAGTTTCTGGGGTCGCGGTGTGAGGTTCGACGAATTTGGTAGGGAATTTAACCTTTGGTCTCAGCGTTTCATTTATGACTCCTTGTTTTCTTTCGGCAATTTCCGATAGTAGTTGTCCTGCGGCCATGAGTTGTCTAGACCATTCAGCGTAGCTGCTAATATATCTCGTCGTCATTTCCATGTTGGATCGTTCGACTTGTTCAACAAGTGCATTGCGAGCGTTGGTGTGGAGAAGCCTTACGAGTTGTCGTCCATTGGCGATTTTGGACCATTCGGCACGAGCAATAAGGTTTTGTTGTTTGGTAAGGAATTCATCGATTGTCATCGACCCTTGTTTGAGGTTTAGTAACTCGGTTTCAGCTCGAGCGGCCTCATAGACAGGTTTGAAGGTGGGGTCGACAAAAGTTGCGAAGAAGGATCAGGCGGTGTAATCTTCGTAATCGATGTCTTTCTTGATGAGAAGAGTGGCGAATTCTTCGGCGGGTCCTTCGGCGCAGAAGCCTAAGAACATTTTGATTTCTTCGGCATTCATAACAGGTCTGTCGAAGCCCAATAAGTAGAGCTTGAACTTAGCCCTCCACTTGGTGTACTCTTCGGGCTTCCCCATGAAGGGCAGAGGTTTTTCAACATATGATTTCCCGATTTTGATCACCTTTGGTTCGTCATCTACATCGGGGGCCTTGTCTTTCTTTTTTTGTGGGCTGCTAGATATGGTTGGAGGCGTGGCAGTATGTACTCCGTGTTGGGCCACATGTTGCGTATATGCAGCGTATTGATTTCGGAATTCCACGAACGTCCCAGCCAAGAGCCAAGAGTGGAGAGGAGGTGATAGGGGATCGGAGGTAGATGGTTGTGCTTCGGTAGCCATGATTCGTGGGGTGTCGCTCTGGGAGGAAGTGCGACTAACGACGGGTAGTGGGTAAGGATAGCCAACTGGAGTGGTTCGGTCTCCAGAAGACAGATGTGGCGGTTTGTGTGGTACACGCGGGGTATGTCGGGGTGACGGATCGTCGGAAATGTTGGGCAGATAAAAGAAACTGTAAAGAAAAACTACTTTATCTTCTTTTTACCACTCTTCCTTTTCCTTGATTTCGGCTTCTGAAAAGAAGGTTGAGTGTTGCGTTTTACCTGGTGGTTACCCGGTCACAAGCACTTATGTGGGGTAAGGGGATTTGGATTGGAGCGGAATATGCGTGGGGATATCGGGCGTATACGTTGAGTCTGGTATGACGGGTGATGAGCTCGATGTCTTCCCAGAGATCTCGCCACGATGATTCAGTAGTTGGAGTCAGAGAAGGTTTGCGAGAAAGTACTTCGAAACAAATGCATTCTATTACGCCAAGTCGATGTGACTGGATGACCGGGTCCGATATGCCTGGGGGCGGGCGTGATAGCAATAGGAGAGAGGGCGGCGAGGATGTATTGGTTGGGTAATGTGGGATCGTCGATGACTGTCCCTTCGTCAGAGTGTAACGATGGTTTGTAGACAGTTTGCTTGTCTTCGGATGAATCCTCTACATCTGTCATGGAGCATAGGGGTTGGAGAGGAAGGGGCGGCTGCGGCTCTGGCATGAGGGCAACAGGCTCAACAGTGATGATACAGAATGCGAGTTGGAGGTAGGTGAGGAGAAAGACTAATACAAGTCCTTCTAGGATCGTGCAGGTATGGCGGACCAGGTCCAAGGTGGATGTAAAATAATCCAGTGTACAATCTTCCTGATCAAGCTAAGCTGGAGGAAGAACAAGGCGATGACTCTCTCGATGGCTTGGTAGATATGCCTGGCATAAACTGTTAATGCTGGTGATGGGAGTATGAGGACTTGCTGCCATCGGTTTGTATGGTGAGGATGCTCTGCTGCCAGCGCGATAACTCAGCAACTCAGACAGCCAGAGGGCAGGACATGAAGGCAGGGAGGAAAGGTGTTGACGGAGCGTTGACTAGCGCAGCACAGCGATAGTTCGAGCAGCGACGAATGTCGGGTAGATGTTGGTGAGAGGAGGGAATAGGTGGTCGACGATGTGTGGACGACGCAATGAGTGAGGTTCGAATGACGGCGACGTCAGATAGACAAGGTAGGAGGTTACTTTCGGTTTTATATCAGGACTCAATGAAAGGTCCTAGGTTGCCCTAAGGTTACTTGCAAAGACAATGAATAAACCGAAAGTAAGGAGCTCCTACGATGAGTGTCCACCTTATATACATAAGCACCTGGTCCGTGCGTAAAGTATAGGGCAGGTAAGATCTCCTACTATGGTAAGAGTTCATGGAACGACAATGGAATGTCGTGGAATAATATCTACACGTGATATGGATGAGTAAGAAGTCACATGAGAATGTAAGTATGAGTAAGTGAAAAAGATCATGACAGCACCTGTGCTGACCTTGCGTTGCCGTCAAACCTCTCACTCCATGCAGCAACACATATGTAATGTCGAGCATACCAGGGCACAGAACCTGCTCTACCGGTTCAACATTATCTGGGACCAATAAGCCCAATTTCCCACATCTTCCATCAATAATCCAGCCTTGGGTATGCTGCGCCATCAAGGTGCCAACCTCCTCTTTGAATTCGTCAGTCTGAACCCTTTTCCAGCCAGGTTTCCAGGAGAGTTTATCCAAGGCAATTGTGGGATATTCAATTTTGTAGAAAGATAGGCAGTGAGAGTGGACTACCGGGCATATACTTGGGGAGCTCCTGGACGGTTTCATGAAACTCACCTTGCCTGCCCCAAACGGGTATGTTCTCGTGTAAGGCTGCACAGTGCAAACACACACATTTTGTAGGGAACTGGACATACCACAGTTTCCTACAATATGTATCTTGTAATTTCCATGGGGACCGACACCAAGAAGAGGCGGGTCAAAGATCGGCATCATTAATAAGTTGCATGCAGCAGCTGAGAGGACTTAAAGCGGATCAGTACAATGTTCCCGAGCAGCGTTTAGCTCGGACCTACAGCCTCATGTCGGATTTAGTCGGACTGCCTGGGCTAGCGTCACGGCATCGCGTAAAATTTTCACGCCCATCTGGCAGGCCATCCTGTACACTGAAGCACTATTCCAAAGTCTCCACAACGCAATGCGATGGCTCTATCACTTGCATCGTATATCTTTTTTCCTGTGCCAATGGCTGACCTAAAGTGTGTAGTTTAGATTCCTCTGCCCCACAAGACCTCACTGGCCAGCTCAAGCTAGTACGTATTGCAGCAACTGGCTCTTTCAGCGTGGTGTACTTTTGCCAGTATGAACAAGCCAATGGCAGGGCCGAGGTCGGCATGTTTTCTCACAAGCGTTCATCCATGTTTAATATACACTCCTCGTACTTAGGTCGCTGTCAGAGCGCTAACATTTCCTCCTGGCTTTGATCCGGCCGAGAAAGATGACTTTGTTCGAGTGAGTGAGCAATAATATTGTGTCTAATTTGCACTTGTTCATATTTTGTGTGGGTTTAGAAGGTGGATCACGAATTTCGGTCCCAGAGGAATTTAGAGCACCCCAACATTGTCCAATTTCTGGGTATTGCACATGACAAGGAGTTTGGCTCTGATTATCCGTGCCTAGTCTCGATGTGGATGAAAAACGGAACACTCTTCGATTATGTCAGACAACGTGATACCAGACTCTCAGTCACTGATCGTGTTCATCTCGTGAGTATGAACAATTTACTTGTCGGTCGCAAATAACAAACTAGCATTACAGGTTAAAGGATCGGTTGCCGGGTTAGAATATCGTATGTCTACTGAAATATCGTTATAGTCCTCCTTGATAAACGACCCTTGTAGTACATTCACAGGGCGTTGTCCATGGAGATCTTCATCCAGTGCGTCGTATTGTCTGACTGAGAAGCTGACCCGCTACATTTACTACAATTTTTAGGGAAACATTCTGATTGATGATGAACATAATCCGTGTCTAACTGACTTTGGATTGTCACTCTCTTTCTCTCCATTGGAGGATCAATTGTCGTATCTCTGGGCAGATCCCATTCGTCCCAGCAGAGCAATGTGGGCTGCACCGGAATTGCTGCACCCGGAATTGTACCCATATATCAAGCACGGAGCCATGCCTTTGAACGACATATACTCCCTTGGCTGTGTCATCCTATTTGTACGTCATATTTGATATGTTTTTTTTTGTTATACCTACCCCCTCAAACTCTCAATTGGACATTCAGATTTTTTCGGGGAAATACCCGTGGCGAGACAGAGGGGAGGCTGAGAAAAGGTTGAAAGAATACCAGAATCCGCAACGTCCGGGATGGCCAGTTCATATTCCAAATGATATCTGGGGTTTCCTTGAGTTATGTTGGTCCCCACGGGATCCGCAAAATCGGCCATCAGCCCAAGAGGCGCTGAAGTTCTGTACAGATAGTCTGGAGGAGTCCTTGCGGCCAAAGTAGGCTGATGTATAATTTCTTTGCCGGCTCCTGACTGTCGACTACAGCCCTGTATCCGAAATGAATGTACTTAGGTCTGGAAAAAGCTCGATTATCAACCTCCTTGCTGGGAAGCCGATCGCACAGATATCCGCAGACGTGAATCCTTGTACAGAGCGACCGAGATCGTACCAAATTTCCATCAACGGAAGGCAATTCCGGTTGTGGGATATGATGGGATTCTTTCTTCCGCAAGGTGCTCCTACTAGTCATATTTTGCCTTTTGAACACGCGAATTGCGTCTTGCGAAACCTCTTTGATGGTGTTAACTTGATCCTTCTCTGTGCGGACAAGGGCACTATATCCCCCTCCCTTGGCCATCTTTACCAGCTGATCAATTTCCTCTTTGATGGCCGCACCCCCATAGCCTTTGTTGTCACCCACTTCGACTCACCTGACGATGGATGGTGGGGGCACAACAAGCGGGACATAGCCAACCGAACCGGCATCCCCGTTGAATCTATTCCTTATGCTTGTGTTGGCACAGTTGGACTTGATGGTGGTCAGTCCAAACGTTCGCTGGAAGAACTCTTTCAAATCTAACTTACGGTCTTACCCCCAATTTCCCTGCGCCGTAATCTCTCGTCTCATGCAAATACTTGTTACGACTTGGTTGACCGATGTAGGGTGGACAAATCTGTGGCTTCGGTGCTGGTAGAGAAGCTCAAAATACCATTTTGCCCATACAATGTAGTCTTCTTTGGGCGAATGAGTACGGGGAAGAACTCCGTCATCAATCTCATTGCTCATCCTGTAGCCGAGATCAAGTCAGGCGACAAAGCCTCTACCCACCCGGGACCGTACAGGGTGAATATGGGTTTGCAACAGTTCCTCATCTGGGATCTTCTGGATGGCTATGAAGGGAAGGATTTATGCGAAGCGGGCGCTCGTGCTTTGGATGATACTGCTCAGTCGATTAGGAAGTCGGGTGGCATTGACCTGCTTGTACTCTGCACGAAGTTCGACGGAATCAGCTCAGAAGAACCGAAACGGTTGGAGTTGATAGAAGAAAACATTTCTGGGGGACGATCCCCAGTCGCTGTCATCGTGACTGACTTTGACATGCAAAATTCCAAGAATGGTGGGAGATGAAGGGGAAAAAACTCGTCATGTCAATGATTCGCGGGGACGCGGTCGGCCATACATGCATACCGCCGCTCATGAACGACGACCTGTGCAGGGCCGGACTCAACAAGACACTAGTGAAATCTGAAATGTTCGTCGAAACTATGCTCGAGCATAGCGTATCGCATCGTATGACTGGATTTTGGTGGACAAGAGTGCCCGCCGTATTGGGAAGTTCTCTCGCCAACATGATTACATGGAAAATTGATATCATTGACATGTGTGGAGGTTGACAGGCATTCATCTGATTTCTTGTTATGTAACTCTCCCTTGCATCTTCCCTTTTGATATACGGTTAAGAGATACTTCGCCACCCCCAATTTCTGACATCGATGATCACTTCCGTTGTCCACCACCTATATGTTCACATAGATGATTTCTTGTCCCAATGTTCTGTTTATGCATTGTTTTTGTTTCTCTTCTTCTTATTTATCACTTGTATACGTCGCAGATTAGGTCGAATGTACCTAGTTTTGACATAGCCTTAGTGTATTCTGAATCGGCTGTGCACACCTTGGCGAAGGCGTCGGTTGCCGAAGTTCCAGGGATTCCGAGAGCTTTTCCATGCTCAGGGAAGAAGACGTATATAATCTCTTGGTCTCAGAGTCGAAAATTGATTAGTACATGTTCTGGAAATACACAAACGTTCAGAATGGATAAAGGAACATACGCAATGAGTTCACTTTCCAGAATGCAGCGATATTCTGACATGTACGAGTCTTTGTGCACATGCTTTGTCACACTTTTGTCAAGTTCCAGGGTGTTGCGCTCATTCACATTCAATGTCATTCATTAGTATAAAGGAATGTAACACACGCGGCGACAGGAACCTTTTTTTAGTATTAGCAGGGTTAACGTGTACGCCAACTGACGCACAATTAGCCATGGAAAGATGTAGCACGACTTGGCATGTAAACGCCTCCTCAGGCTTTTCATGAACCTAGAGTCGCTGCCGTCGCCTCAACGATCACGTCTGTCGCGCTCCCTCGTGCGATCACGTCGGTCGTCATATCCCCTTGCCTCCTCATCCCTCCCTCGGTAAGGATCTCTAATTCGTTCACGTCCCTTCTCATGATACTCTCTTGTCCTCCGTCTGCTAGCATCGTCACGCGGTCGATCCCGATCCCTTTTCCGTTCGCGATCATCATACGAGCTCCTTTCCCGGCCTCGGTCCTGGTCCCTCGTATGATCAGAGTCTCTGTCCCGCCGTGACGGCGAACGCGAGCTTCTTCTGGAAGCCGTACCCGATCTGCTCGCTCCATGCTCGCTCCTGCCACCGTCCTCCCGTACGACAGGGACATAGCGCATCTCTTTGCCCTTTTGCTTCTTCTTCCCGCTCCCGTCATCGTCCGGCTCCCGCTCCTTTGCACCAATGCCGAGCAGTGCAGGGCGCGCTTGCGGGAGGTATGGTTCAGACAATGCATTCTTGCTTCTCTTTTCTGATATGGGGGCGACGGCACCGCCTGTCCAGCCCATGCCACGTAGCATAGCAGCCCCAAATGCCGAGATGGGCACACGTTCGTAGTCGCCTGCCGTAGCGACGTCGGGCAATTCTTCTACGTCTTGTTTGAGGGCATCTGCTTCGGAGAGGGGGGGTACTGGGATGATCTCGACGACGGGTGTGGACTCGTCTTCGCCAGCTAGAATTGCGCGAAGGGCTTTTTGATCCTCTGTTTCCTCAGTGACTTCCGCTTTGGATTCCCCCACGGAGGCCACCTCCACCATATCAATCTCATCGGTCTCGGTCTCAACCTTTTTACGAATGTGTAGACCGATTAATTGAGGACCGCCGTTGATGACGCCTCTCGTTCCAAGACCTCCGACGCTCCCGTCAGCACCGGTCGCTGCAAGGGCTGAGTCTGGAACGAAGGAAGGCGTAGCACGGAAATGAGTTGTCTGAATACGGGAACAGGCTGCGCGACGTCTTCGCGCTGCCTCCCGCCAGTCGGGATTTGGTCGTGTCGGGATAACGAGGGGTGCTTCGTTAGACGCTGTTTTCCTTTTCGGATAAGAACTAGAAAATGGCCATGTCATGCATGATGGCTTTCGTGAGTCGACTCCAATTGTTGCATGGCAATGAAACGCAAAATGACGCACCGCTGTCCTCGTTTACTCCCGGGGAGCAGACTGTCCTCATCACTCGAATCCGTGTGGTGGATATTGTCGTCCGTACCAGGAAACACAATCCCGGTTTCTCGTTCATCGTCAGACGCAGCCCTCGAACGCGCAAGTGGACTGCTTCCAGCTGAAGGGGTATTAGCGCCAGTAATGTGGGGTGGAAGTGCTGGGACTTTGAATGGTCCGTCTGATTCCGGACCAGACGAAGAAGTCCGAGAGGTTGGCGTTGGCCGGCGGACAGTAAACGAGACTGTTGAGGGTGTCGAGGTGGGCATCAGAGTCACGCGCAAAGCACAAAATAAAATATTACAATACTTATCTTAGATAATTCCGAAAGAAAAGGAAACTTCCGTTCACGATGACTAACTTTATCAGATCACAGCCCGCCATTAGCAACTTTGAATCCTTTTCGTATGCAGTGACATCTCTGAGAGTTCAGCCGCATCTCATGGATTGACGTCCTTAGGCTATGACCTTCAAGTCTGAGGAAAAGAATGGTGTGCGATCGTCATTCTTCGGACTCAACATGGTCACTTAAAGCTCGATACGGCACGTTCATACGCGGAAGGGGCTATGGAACAGGTAGAACACCGTCGCATCATAGTCAGTGGTTTCATAATAAGTCTCCACTGATCTAGCTCTCTCAACTTGACCTTGGAAGCGCAATGATTGACACCAAGTAAGCGTGCCAACGTGGGCCATCAATTTGGACCCACTAACGAGTTGATATCGAGGGTTGGCCCAACAAATCCTGGATGCCACTCTCCAGAAAACCTAAAGAACGCTTTTTTAACGTCACTTCAGCATCTAGGACGCAAGAAAGTTCGTGCACTGTATTTGTACGCACCTGACCGTAGTGTCCCATTCGAAGACACCGTGCGCGGCATCGACAACTTGTACAAGCCGGACAAAAGGTGGATACATTGTGCGTCATCTTTGGAATTTTTGACTTTTTAACGCTATCATCAGTAAGATATTCGGTCTGAGCAACTTTGCCGCATGGGAGGTGCGTCGGCTCTTGCCCCTTGCAATAATGCAACCGACAAGAAATAGGTTGCCGAAGTCGTCGGAACCTGCAGAGCGAATGGCTACATTTTACCAAGCGCAAGTCATCGAGCTAGGAATTTGTCCGTTCTTTGTTGACCGATACCTCTAGGATGTATAACGCCATCATACGCACGTTTTGAACCAAAATTGGTGCCTTGCTGTCGAAAGTGCGGTATCAGACCTGTCATATACAAATCTCTCGCCTATGTTAAATCCAGATTATCTACACATATTGACGAACGATCTTTCAGTGCTGGATGGTCTCCTCTGCCGAGGATCAAGGACTCGAGGGTGGTCGCATGGATCTAATTCTTCGGTGGGTAAAATGTACTGCGCTCGTTACCTCAGAGGGTTACTTCAAAGGCTCATGAACTCCTGAAAAACGTTGTGGTGCTTCTTTTATCCTAGATAGGGGCGTCTTTTTAAAAACGCGATAAAAGGAGAAACACGAGTTGCGCCTTACCGAAATCGCACTTAGCTTGTGCCAACATCATTCTATACTGGACGTGGGCGATGGAGCCATCCTCGGTGCAAGCAGTACAGCACAACTGAAGCAAAATTGCCAGAACTCTGAAAGAGGACCAAGTCCTCAACACGCTCCACGAAGCCTGTAGAACTGTGAAGGCACACGGAAGCACCCCTTTGTACTGGCGCTAATCTGGCCTCCGGTTGACACAACTTAACAGATGGGTCTTGTGTTGTATATGAATGATGTGACACGGAAGTTTCCAGGCTGGAAGTCATGGATGAAAATTGACCTCCTGGCTGAGCCCTAGCAAAGCAAGCAACTTTAATCTGATCAACTAGCTTGGTGACTGTAGCATCAGATGAATTTGCCCAAGCGCAAGAGCACCCAAAATCAAGGATGTACCTTTATTTCTCGATGCTGAAGCCGCCTAGCATTCTCACTTTCCTACAGGTTGTGAGTTTTCTGTCTTTTAGCTCTGAGTAAGCTATTTTACTTCTGGATGACATTTTCGGATCTATATACGGACGCCACAATTCGTGTCATGGGACTTCAAATCGGAACCGATCTTGTGGTGCAAGGGACTTCGTCCTTACCTAACACCATTTTCCCTCATTGCTCCACAAGATCAGGGGTGGAATGCAGAAGGCTATCTAAGTTTGTTCCACAGCGGTCTGAAGGCATGAATGTGCACCAACGCTTGGTCGCCGCCGCCGATCGGCGCAACACCTTTTCTGCCCTTTCCAGCTTTGGAATTGCCAAGTTGATCTATCTGAGACAACGAGTCCTCCAGGAACGAAATATTTAGTTCAGAGCGAATTTAACCAGCCGCATTTGTACTAGCATGCTAAAATATCATCGCGACCCTGGCCAATGATGATTAGTAACGAAGCGAATATTCAAGAACTCTTACTGATCTGCAATGGAAGGGAATACAGGACTGGTGAGTTTCGTACAGTACAAGGCAAGTATTGTGTCCGTGGCACGATTACAAACAATCAAACAAAAAGACCTCACGATGTCCGCCAGGAGTCCAAACCCCGAAGAAACCACAGATATGTCAGAATAGATCAACTATTGATGTCCTCGATAAACCTCCCCCGGTCACCGTTGAACTCGGGTATGTGCCTCCTTCCCCCGTGTGGTATGAAAGAGCCAAAGCTCCGCCAGGTATTTGTGGCCGCCCCTGGACTAATCTTTTCTGTGTCCCTTTGCGAAATACCACTCACTATGACCTGACTGGTACTCGTCGCCTCGTGTTCCCTTGCCTGCAATTTGAGATTCTCTTCTCCCCTGATGCGCAAGAACTCTTCGAGCAACATCGCATTCCTCGAGTTGGCCTTGTATACGGCGATGATCACGTCCCCGACGACGGGAACGATTCCACCACAAGCAGAAACGACGTTGTTGAACAGCATCCTGCCAACGAGCCAAGGCGGGAGATCTGCCTCACGGGCTTTGCGGAGCACGAGACCATAGTTGAGTGCGGCGCACGCGACATCGCCAGCGCCAGGGACGATCCCAATTATGAACGTCCAACCGAAATGGAGACCGCAAAAGTTGAAACTTTTGTCCAGGCAGCGTGCTCTGCGCTGGACCGTCTTTAGGATCTTGGCATCTCGAGTGGAGATCCCGGGGGGAACGTCGCGCTATATGGAGGAAACATCGATGGTTAGTATGTAGCCGAGGCGAGATGCGGGGTCGAGATACCTTTTTGCGACGTTGTTTGCCCTTCGCGTCCGCGTAGTACTCGTAGACAGGGTCTGGGGGAACATATTGATCCATGTGTTTCCGGAAGAGTTTGGCGCCTGTTTTCTGCATGTACGCCGACATGGTAGATGATCGTGGTGCGGGAAAGAAGGTGGGATTGGGGCTGCCGTTGGCAACCCTTCTTTGTCCAGGGCCATGCACGTGGTGGTGCAGTTACGCACATTGACAAATACGTCACTGGTTCAGCCAAGACTCAGCCGACCCAGCAGCGAGCACAGCATTCACCGGCCTCGCGCATCAGCTTAGTCAACACCTAGTGCCGTTTTAGACAAAGGGGCTGATGGCAGTCCATGCTGTGCACTTACTGGAGATAGGCTCAGTCATAATATTGGCACCTCAAAAGGTCCACCTTTCTCCACAGCATCTCACCATGCCCGTTCCCGACGTGATTGAACACAAGCTTTCTGAAGAATATGTTCAAGACAGCTTCCACAGCTATCTCAAGTCCTCTCTCACCCATGCAAAGGTCGAGCGCCTCCTGGAGCCAGAGGTGCTTGCGAACGCCGAGGCGGACCTGATGATAACTGGTAAGTCAGAAATTCGGGTCAAAGTTTCGCCCTCTGATCCATGCCCCTGACGGCAGGTCCTGCGCTTTGTCTCTATTTTGCTGCTCTGCGCTGCACTACCGTTCCACCATCTGTCCCACTTCCCAGAAGTTCAAAATCGGTTCCGCCTCGTGATCTCACAGAAATAAACTGTCCGCCAGCATTTATCGGCTTCCTGCGCGTATGGGCATCTACCGTCCCAAAAATACAGGGTCTGCAACCAGAGTATCAACATGACCTTGCACGTGTCATATGCGGTCTCCAGCCAATCTGTCAACCCCCCGACCCCGCAGTCTCGGGGATCGCGGCCGATCTCCGAGCGGTAGCGATAGAAATATCGCAACGACGCTCTTTCCAAGATAGATACGCAAGCGATCTTCAAGCTGCACTTGACGCGGGTTCACATGGTTCATCTCTCAAAGTACAAACTTCCTTCGTCCCGCCTCCCGCTTACGACGGCCCGCCACCTAGTTTGGACGCCAAATATGGTACCAGACATAATGCTTCACCTTCTTCTCCGGCTTCCGTATTCCCTCCTCGAACACCATCTCCAGTGCTATTCCCGCATAATTCCCCCGCACTCGAGAAGATCCGTCAGATCCTCTATGCTGCCCTTGGGGACGTCCTTGCCGGAAATATGACTCTTGGCAGACTCCTCAAATGGGACCCTCCTCGCGCATACTTTGCATCTGTCTCTTTGGCCATCCTTGAGGTCGGCACAAGGGCTGTACAACTCGACGGTTCGATTGATGGTGGGTTTGGTATGCAAATCACTTTGGAGGAGTGTCCTACTCCCCTTAAGCCCTTGATGATTGAGCTTGGGGACATTGGAAAACAAGCCAAGAAGATCAGAATAGAAGATACAGAGGAAGCTATTGAAGCAGCACAGAGAGGGGATGAGCCAAAGGTTCCCAGATTGGAGGCGCTTGAGAGAATGCTGCAGGAGGGCGTAGGTTACGATCGAGGGGAAAGCGCCATCGGTGGAGGACAACTTACCAGGAGAGACAGCGTGGAAGGAAGAACCGTTGCGTTTTCCAATCGAATCAACACTCTCGCATTGAACATTTCCAAGGTCAAGACATTCCGAGAGAAACAGAACGAAGTTTTCGAGATTCTGTCAGCTGTTTGCGCATGATCTACTGGATATCGAAAGTCTCGTGTCCTTGTAGGCTCTGACTCTGATTCCGCAGACCTTTGTATCGATACTATGTTCCTCCGCGCCACCCTTCCTGCCTTGTAGAGTAGTATGACAGACCGTTAGTACTGATCACATCCACTGACTGTATGCAATCCGTTTTTACCGTTTGAAGTTTGCGAGGTGCTAAAAGTACTCATTTATTCTCTTTCGCATAACAATGCAGAGTCGACGCCAATAGAATATTAACTCCGAGAACCACCGGTATAACTGATAGTTCTAGGAGCGCAAGTTACTGTAACCAAGGGAGGACGGCTCCCAGGAATCGACACTGATACTTTATTTTTCATGAATTTTGCGTTTCATTCCAGATTTTTGGATGTCTTGGAGCTGCAAATTACTCACATAAATCCCGAATAATGGTAACATTTGTCCCCCCGGAAGATTGGAACAAGAGGTCATTATTCTTAGTCGCATCTGTAATTTCACTATTTTTTTGTCGAGATACCATGCGTGCTGCAATAAATGATGGTGACCAGCAGATTCATGCAGAGAAGCCTTGCACAGAAACAATTCTACGCCTTGGTCCGTTTCTCTTCTTCCAGACGAAGGTTATCTCTATGTTCTGTGATGTTTCCCCCCTTTCGTGTCGACTCAGCGCCCGTGCGCCATCTTCATCCAAATATATAGTCGACGAAACGTACCAAAGATCGTTACGCCCACTAATATGATTGAACACGTTATCTAAAGACGGTCCTTTGTCAGTTTGGCACACCAGTGTCATCCGCGGATAGTCTACAAGACGAAAAGGCTCCCGGTGGTTGGAGATTCATCATGCTCTAAGGCGCATTTGAGTACGATATGGAAATGGGGTGAATGACCGTCCCGACCGCAATGTCAGGTCACCTCAGTGCATACCAAAAAAAATGCAGCGCGGGTGTATGTTGGTTATTAAAGCATCCTGTCAGTGGATTTGTTGTAGAAGGAGTAAGAGAGAAGCTAGGAAAGTGACTTGACGTCGATGTGCCCAGAGTCAGGGACTCAAGTACTCAAGGTAAGACGTCGCTTGAAGTCTGACATTTTACTGATGACAAATGGCTGTGTCACAGGTAACCGGTGCCTTTTCATATTTGGCTGTGTTGTTTATGTGACCAACGCCCGTGACGTCACCATCTACTAGAGGCGTTGGCTTTCCATTCCGGGCGAATGTCGTTCGTCTTCCTCTTCATACCACCTACGATATGGCAAACCATGCCATGAACTACTCTTGTCAGATATTTTACATCTCGGAAATACTAAGGGCGATTCTAGATCAAATAACTGACGATAAAAGATCTATTGCAGCCCTCGCCTATAGCTCCAAGGCTGTCTCTGGCACGGCGCTTGACTATCTGTGGGCAGACATGGACTCGTTCTCCCCATTTGTGCCTCTGTTACCCAAGTCTGTTCAAAAAATTGGGGTACGCCTCTCTTATCGAACATCTTTGAGGGAGCTCAGGTGTCGCTAGGGCCTGGGGTTCAATAACGCTGTATTATCACTGATCAAGTGCCCTCCTCCCGATGAATGGAAGCTCTTTGACCTGTACGCCTATCGCGTGCGACATATTCGCCCAAGGGAGGATTACCTCGATCGCGCCCTATACCAAAGGCTCGTTTGCATCCGAATCGGCGTCGACCTATTCCCCAGGCTGTCTTCGCTTCATTGCCACCTTTTCAACCCACTGATACCTGGGATGAAAGTATTCCCATCTTCACTACGTTCCCTGTCTCTCTACCCGGAATACTCGCTTGTTTTGGACAGTCGCGCTGAACTTGCACTGCGGCAAGCTGCGCAGGACTCCCCTCACCTAGAGGAACTCTATATAGTCGGCATATACCGGCTGCACCCTGACACAGGTTCAGGTCCCTTAGACTTCAAAAGGCTCCACACGGTCCATCTCATTACCAATATGGTCCGCGCCATCGATCTCCAAAGCTTCTCGCGTCTTCTAGCTGCCTCGCCCATACTGAATCTAGATATCTCTCTGCGCTCGAGCTCGGAGGTCACCTTCCATCTAGATGATACAGGTGTCCCTCCTACCACGTTTCCTAGCCTGAAGAATATCTTCATTTGTGATGGTCCTCGTCGGGCCGCTAATATCGTTTCTCGGATCTGTTCGCCGTACCTCCACTCGGTGACGATTGACTACCGGGATCGCTCGGCTACTATATCGGAATACGGGCGTTTCTTTACGCTCCTAGCTCAGCGACACCCACCTGTACACTCACTCGAGGTCAGGATGGGTCGCATTTATGTCAACACGCGGAACGAATATGTGTGCGGGTTTCTAGCTGCGCTGGAGCCGCTTGTTTATGCAGGATTGGCGAGATTGAGGGTAGAGATGTCGCTTTATGGTGCGTGGAAGATCGAGGAGGATGTCAAAATGAAGCTGCGGCCAGAGGCTTGGCCCACATTGGCTTATTTCGAGTTCGTGTTGACAGAGGCGTCCATGCTTGGAACCTTCCCATCGGCACACATGGTGATGTAGGTGACAGTATGTTTCTAAAAGTTAGATCGCTGCGTGAATTGTTGTCTGCTGAGAAATCTAATTTATTTTCTGGAATCGGAAGCCTGACTGGATTGCAGATTTATGCTGATACTTAATGAGATCCCTGAGTTTACCGTAGAACCTGCCCACCCGGACTGATCAAGTACGATACGATGGGCAACTGTGTCTTTCCAACCTTTCGTTCACGATACTACTAAAAGTACACAGAATTAACTTCAGGCACTAGTCTTTACAGCCTGCCAAGTGGGTCTTGATGATATTGCATTCCACCATCTGTTACGATTGTTCAAATTCAAACTTTCCCGGCCATCAAAAGGTTCAAAAATCTTACGTCGCAACATGAGGCCTATTTTCGAGTACATTGTAATCAAGTTCTTCGATCACAATGGCTGCGTAGGGGAGATGGAAGAGGTCTGCCAAGGTCACATTCTGCAGAAAGAAGCTCTAAGCTTTTGAACGACGTTCGCGAAGAGAATCCCCAACTCACCTCTCCCGCAAGGTATGCGTGTTTTCCAAGAATATGGTCGTAAGCATCAAGCTTCGCATTCAATTGATCAAGATACTCCTTCACCCTCGCTTCATCTGCGGGCAAATTTCTGTGCCTATGGGCAAGACATGAGCTATGGAGAATTCAAAACAACGTATTGAAATATGGCGACTTGCTTCTTAATGATCTTCTCTGTGGCAAGGCCCAAAGCAAATGGGTAGAAATTAGAATATTCGATGGACGCCGCCTGCTCGAACAGCGCCTGGCTTCGGGGGTCTTTTGGTACGAGCCCCGGGGTTCCCTGTCCTTCGTATTTGTTGACGAGGTATCGGCAAATTGCGCGTGCCTCGTATAGGATGAACCCATCGTCATCCTGATTCGCATGCAAACTCGTCAGCGTATGCAATTCCAATAAGCAGGGAAGGAATTCCTTACAATATAAGGGACTTGACCAAACGGCTGGTACTGTTTAAATGCGGGAGTCTTGTGTTCCCCCTTGTATACGGCGACGTTGACGATCTCGTATGGTATCTCCTTCTCTTTGCACACCACAGCTACCAATCGGACCAGAGGTGCGACAGCATGACCGTGTATTTTGAGAACCATGATGAACTTGAAATACCAACGTGAGTGACGGAGTCTCGTTTAGTCGATGGCCTCGGATGGACTGAGATAGTACTCGTCCAAGCCCGGTCCTACATCCGTTTTATACGACAACCAGTGGCATACCGTCGATAAACTGATTCGCCGATGCAGTGTACGTGCCAGCGCCCTTCTTTATCCTCATATGGTCGAGGATAGCAGTTTTGATGTCGGTTGCGACCAAGGTTTGGATAGAGAGGGAGATAGATGACCCTTTTGGGCTGGATGTCACGCCTTACGGTCTACCGTCGGATGCGCAGCATGGGCTATGCGCGCGGACGCAGCGAGGCTTAGAACTCCACACTTACAAATGGCAGATCGCGGCGTAAATGCGACTTCCGAGGAATTTTGGCATAACCAATACACTAAGACGGAATTTAACCAGTCGACCAAGGGTTGCAGTGAACAACTGGGTAGAGCGTTATATGTGTGCATTCAAAATATGCGTCATGACACATACCACATAGTAGAAGCGCTAAGTGCGTCTCGGGGATCCACCATACTCGCCTGGATATTGAGCAAACTTGATGTACCATTTCTGAGAACCGAATTTTACAAACGAAGACTCGCGCCAATAGGGAATAATTACTCAGAGAGATTGGTGACTCGTGCCGGTGTAATTGCTACGCCGCAACAAGTCACAACAAATGCTCAAACATGAACGACTCCTTGAACGGCGCACCACTAATACGGCCAACAGTATCTTGCAGCCGTGCAGGCCTCCCTAGCGTCCGGCACCATTCCGTCCCGAAAGAGCTATTCGTACACGTCCTTGGCCACATCGTCGTAATAACCCGCGAACAACATTCCAGCTGCGATATGGTCAGACTCTTAATCACCCATCGCTGTTTCACACGCGGAAAGGAAAATCCAGTCCACCGTGTGGACGTGATAGCCTGATGATGTCAGAGTGTTTCAAGTGACGCCCATCAGCAAGACATTCCATGGCATGCGAAGCGGACCCAGTTTGCCTTTTTTATCAGTTCCAACACCTCAATTATTTCGGCCGAGGACTCCAGGAAGGTCGTTTGTTCTGATGAGGTGTTCTGGACTACTTCCTTGACGCAATTAAGTTCTTCGTTACACCTGGAAGCGGCGCCAGACCATCTGTAGGTGGTTGGCGGACGGCGAGAAAGCGGGCTGGCGCAACACCAAGATCTGGCGTGAAAATGCTGCAGAAACGACAAAATCGGACAACAAATGTTGCCCGTCATACAAACCAGCAGCGTGGATCGGAAGGAACGTAAAGGGCCAAGTTGGACACCAGAAAATACGCGACAAACTTCCCGGATGTCTACTCTAAGTCTCTGAGGCTTAAGGAGCACATGAATTACTCATGAATAGCATGGATTTTCAAAGGGTGGATAGGATGGATTCCCACTCGATTGTGTAGTCTACACGCACAGGTTGACCTTTCCTTGAATGAAGTATATTCTTCAGCGAAGTCCGAAGTCCTTCCAATCTCTCTAAAATGGGCAACGAACCATAGATAATGTCATCCACATCGTCGAGAACAACCAACCAATACAGGTCCAGCAATGTGCAGAAGCACGAAGCTGAGAATATTCCTTGTGGGAAAGGTATTGTTCTAAACCAGGGAGGCCCCGGATCCCTTGCAATAGCTGATCTCGCTCGACTGCGGGCATACAGTCTCTGAACTTCTTGTTCCAAGGTTTCTATGATGTGTTCCGATTTGGACATGAGCTCCGATAAAAAGTTTAGGGATACTTTACAGAGCGCAGGAGATCCACTTCTGTGATGGGTGAGATTGGATGACTCGGTGTCCTGTGGGAAGCACAAGCAGCCTGTAAATACATTGACATTGCTTTATCCAGGTCAGCGAGTTCTCCAGAGTGCTCAAAACGAACTCTAGAAGGAATTGCCAAGTCGCGCAGATGAGCAGGTTTGTTAGGATGACCACTGGGAATCAAGCTAACAGATCACAAAGCCTCGAGATTGCTTGCTCCAGGTCAGCGGGATTCACTCGAAACGAACGAAATGTAAGCCCACTGGCTTACCGATCGGTATGCATCACGTGCATGATAGGTATATATCTCCGCCGTCCGTCTGCCATAGAGATAGTCAGTCGATCTTGTTCCCGCACTTCATAGTCCTCGTATAGAGCGTGGTCCTGTTCTGTGTGTCCGCCCGTCTCAGTGTTTCCCGCCAGCTAGGTTTGAAAGGGCTCATTCCACAAAGAGTACCACTACAGAAATTTGAGGTGCAGGGCCTGCACATGCATTTACTCCTGTGCGAATGGTCGGCCACATTAGTTAAAGGACTAGCACTTGGGTTGAACACCAGCGGAACGCAAGTCGTGGAAATTCAGTACACTGAAAAATGGCTAGTGCGGCACAATGTCGTCAAAGTTGCAAGCGCGACAAAATCAACGAACGCATCAGCGAACTCGCTGGCTTCATCCCCGGAGTCCTCTTTCTATGGCCCGCCTGGACTCGGAGGCATCCTGGACACTAACTCGCCAGTTGGACTTGGATCAGCACCCGGGGCAGAACTGACCAAGGATATGAAAGAGGGAGACTCGAGGAGAAGAGAGCAGACTTGTCGCCTTGCACTTTCCCACGACTACTACTATACCAACGGCAGCGCAAATCGCACCGTACTTGTCAGCACCTTAACATTTACTCGATCGACAGGCGAGTCCCTACCAATTAATCTTTGAGAGGAATTCCACGGCCACTCCATGGTTTGCCGTGATTTGTGACCAACGACGAACAGAACTTTGCTTCAACAGGCACTACCCTGGTTATCAATACACCTATGATACAAGCTGTTTATTTCACCAACGACGACTCATCGAACCCCAGACAACACCGACCGCAAGCACCGCAACAGCGCCCGACACGAACCCCGACGCAAAACCCCAGTTCTCAATCCAACCTCCTCGGTCCTTGCCATGGACATGCTTCATCATCGGCCTCGCATCCTCGAACCGGCTCTGCGGCAGCACGCTCAAAAGGGCGTCGGGGGCCGTCGCGAGGGCAGGCAATCCGTCCAACGAACGCGCGTTCTTGAAGAGCCAGTACGCGCGCAACGACGTGCGCGCTTGGTCAGCGTCACACGAGGATGGATCTGAACCCGCCGCACGGAGCCGTCGCTCGCCTGCCTCTCGCTTGTCCATCGCTCTGAGGAGCTGCGTCCGGTGCATGACGAAATCGTACAGTGGGACAGCAAAGCCGCATGACTGCGAACGGTCACGTCGGCGTCTTTGGCATACTCGTGGAGGCGTACCGTGCTCGCTTGGTAGACGTCGATGACGATGGCTGCGCGAGACCCAGGCTTGCGCGTCTCTGCAGGGATCAACGCGTCGTACTCGGGCGTACCGTACTCGTGCACCGTGCCGACGCCCCAGAGTCGCACGATCCTTGGTGGTCCTTCAAACGCACAAAACATGATGGTAATCCGTCCGTTTTCACGTACGTGCGAGATCGTCTCGATCCCTATCACGATCAGCCACGACGTCGAGCCGCTATCATCGTGACGCACCGCTCCCGGTCAAGTCCTCGTACCACACCCGCTTGGAATTGACGACGTGAAAACAGTCGGCGGTTCCCTTAGGGGACACGTTGACATGGCCCTGGACGCTTAGAGGGGCGGATGCGACCCAAAACATGTGTTGTTTTTGGATCCACTCGACGAGCCATTCGGGGATGTCATCGTAGAATTTGGCCATGAAAGTGTGTTTGAGGACGTATACTCGTCGGGTTTATATAGCAAGACGGACGGCCGACAGACGCGAGGCTTTTCACGCGTTTGTGGAGTCGTGATGTGACTCGGCCATCGGCCAGGACTTCTCACCCTCGTTCTAGAGCCGCATTGTAACCATGCACGATATTATGCTCTTGCCCCGGCTGTTCTCCACCTATCTCCGTTCAACTCTAGTATAATATTAGAAACAGTATCGCTATCACTAATCGGTACATTCGTACAAGAGTCGATGACCAAGAAAGAGAAAAGCAAATGAAGAATCAGAAGAATCAGGATCACGGCACACCTCGCGGCCCCGGCACCGAATGTCCATGTGCCTGTCCTTCTGTGTTGACCACGCTCGACAGGTACATCCCCCAATCATTCATCCTGTCGTTCGCTCAGCCCCTCCGAGAAAAGAAAAACCGGAATGCGCACCCAAATCCAGCAGGCGCAGAAGACCACATAGCTGCAATCTCCGCGTCCGACATCCCCGTCGTCCCTTGTGGTTGTGTCCCAGCCGCCTGCGTCGGCATCATCGGGGGGATACCGACGGCTGCGTCCATGAGCGCTTGCAACTCACCTGCGCCCATCCCGTGTTGCGTCGGTGCGTACCCCGCAAACTGCCCCATCGGTTCCATAAATAACTCGTCGATCGCATACGCGTCACTCGAAAACGCTGTCCCCATCGACGCCGTCGCCGGTGCGGACGTTGGCGCTGGTGCTGATGTCGGTACAGACGTCGGCACGGACGATGGCGCAGTATGGGTATACCACACGCTCGAAGCACCCGTCGAAAACGCCTGTCCATGTCCATGTAAAGGCAACCTCCCCAAATCGTTGCTATACACCGGCAGACTATACGCCTGCTGTTGCTGTGTAGGAGCCTGACGCACCGCAGGTACGTGCATCTCTCGCGACACGCGCCGCGTCCCAGCCATCGTGCGCCCTTTGGGCGTCGGTGGACGTCGCGGAGCCATCACCACGCTGTCTTCGCGCTCACGCTTCGTCCCACCTTGTGGACTCGGCTGAGGGAGTGGTAAATCACCCACGGACGCGAGCTCATAGAGAATGTCCCTAGAAAAGAGTCACTCGACGCGTCTCACCGCGCTGGACCACGAACCAGAGTCTACCCGCAGAGTGCCACCTAGAGGACGGTCAGGTTTGTTACCGAGCTGGCGAGCAAAAAGAGGCGAACCGGCTCTCGCACGCCTTGAGGACCCCCATGCACTTGTGCACGTCGGCCATCTCCTTTACCGGGTCCGTCGATAGCCCAGACCGCTTCCCGCCCCATATATTGAGCAACAGCACGATTCCGGCGGTAAACGCGTGCATCTGTCCAGACGTCAGCGTCCACACGACGACCCAACAACGTTCACGCTACTTGTAAAAAGGCCCCAAACGAGCCCGTCCGCTTCCTGTATATATCAATTACGTGGCTGCACGAGCGCGCAGCATTGGTGCAAATCGCAAGCGAGGGAAAGGAGAGAGGGGACGGTTTTCGCGGAGAGGGTATGAACGGCCTGTGGATGAATATCTGAACATGGTAATAGTTTGCGTACAGCGCCGTCGACTGCATGAAAAATATCGAGCTGGCGTCCCGAGTAGGGTCCCAGCGCACTGCACGTCACGTCGGACGACGACTCAAAAGGAGCAACTTCATCGCTTACGGTGATCAGGTACCTCGTCGATCCACTTATTCAGCGAAGAATCGAGCTCGGCGACGATGTGTTGCTCCCACTGTTGACCGACGAAACCCAAGAGGATCTTGGACTTGTTGATCGAGTACTACACAGCATCGACAAGCGCGCCAACGACACAAGGCAAAACGACGTACGATCGTCCGGTGCGCAAATGAAAGTATATTGTAGAGCTTGAGAAAGCAATTGAAAAACGCCATCGAAGAGGGTTTGTCGAGCGGCTGCTTGAACGCCTGCTGCGGATCGGGATGCTCCCAATACTCGTCGTCACAGTCAACGGGGAAATCAAGGTCAAAGCTGTACGTCCGTCAGCGCATCACGCAGAAACCGACGATCACACTCACTCTTCGTCTTGGATCGCACACGGTCGACCCAATGACGAACTCATCTGCCGATCCATCATGACGAGCACCCTGCGGACCCTTAGAGCGCTTTCTCGAAAACACACTAAAGACTTACCAAAACGCACGCTTCCACAGCTCGCCCTCGATGGTGAGCTTTTCATTGTATGATTTACGTCTGTGCGCGCCCACGTCCTGAGCAATCCGAATACCTATCCCAACGATCGTCCAACACGCCTGTGGAGCCGACGTCCCCTGCAAGAACAGCGACGATAACTGGCAAAAGCGATTCAACCGAATGACGCGCATAAACATAAACTCAAGCATCACCCACGCAATAGATCTGCAAATCCTCCAAACACGGTGGTCCGAGCAACGTCCTCCGCACCATTTGCACCTGCTCGAAATACTTCCATCCCGCCGAATGGGCCGATATCCCGCTCTCGACGTTATCCAAGATCACGCGCGGGTCGTCGGAAAAGCGTGACGCAGTGGCGCATACGAGCAGATAGACGGCGCCAAACGACGTGTTGCGGAGGTGCCAACCCTGCGCGATCTTGCGCTCGAAACTGGGGCGGTGCAAAAGCGGGGCCAACGGATTCAGATACGTAAAGTAGAGATGCACGAGTTTCGCGCCCAGTTCTTCATCTGGAAACATATATCTTGGTTCCCCAACGTCTCTCGCGGCGAGTTCCCACTAACGAGCACGATCAATCCGGATAATCACAAGACAGTTTCAGGCTCACCGGATAAGCGACGTCATCGAGCGGTCGAAGAAACGAAAAGCGGGCCTCGTCGGATCCAGTAAATTCCTTTTTCAAATCGATCGCTTTCTGGATCAACATCACGCCGCTCGACTTTCCGAAAAAGCGCATCTGGCGGCGGGGATGGTCTAAACTCATGGTCTTGAAGCTCTCGGAGAGGCGAAGCGTGAGAATGTCTTCATCGTCGCTCGGGACGAGATCTTCGATGGGCGTGTTGGCGCCACCATACGACGTGGAGCACGACACGGCCGGACCAGAAACGCCACTCCTCTGCCAGGACTCGCGATCGATCCGACCGCCACCCAGCTCGCGTGAGAAATCAGCGTCTGGACAGACCTTGCACAAGGGTCAGCATCACCAGGAGAGCGTACTGCAAACAAACCTTTTGAAGCAGCTTTTCCATTTTTTCGAGACGATTCTCGAGAGATTCTACGTAGCTGTGTGGTGGTTCAGCACGTGCTGTACAGTCGGACGAGTGACGTACCCTTTGGGAGGACCACGTTTCTGCCAGACACGTCAGGGGGATTGGGAGACCAGGGTAGGAACGCACCTTGGCCGCCTCGACGTACGTACACTCTAAACCGTATGCGATACAATTTGAGCATCGATTACCGGGCATCTGGCTTCCGTCGCCTATAAAACACAGGAGTCAGCCTTCTTGAGGACCCTACATCTGAACTCGTGCTCACATCGAACTGCCAGCGACGGCGAATGGTGACATGGGACATGGTGTGCGATGATGAGCGATTCGTCACATAACAAACCGACTACTGACTCTTTTTGCGACGGCATGTGTCGCACGCACGCTGGACGCGCCGCTTCTTGTTGTCCGGAGCGATGGCGTTCTCGGCGTCGTTGAAGTCCTCTTCAGCGGATGAGAGCGACATGATGAGTCTCGGTCGTCAGGGTACGCCGACACGATACGATATCCAGTGTCCACAGCTGCAAAACAAAACAAAAAAAAAACAAAAAAAGGGAATGAAATCAGCGCGACTTGAAAATAATAAAGAGC
>JBBPMJ010000422.1:0-28469 GCA_038090255.1 Austroboletus niveus
CATTCAGTTGAAGTGCTGCTTGACAGTGGGGCTAATCAGCTCTTCATAGACAAAGCATGGATCATGAGACATGGTATCCCCATGAAGAAACTCATGTGCCCTATACCCATATTTAACATTGATGGAACCAAGAACTCCACTGGAAATATCACACATTTCATGGACTTGGTCATAGAATTGATAGCCACAGGGAAAAGATGATGACAGAAGTTACCAATCTGGGAGGAACAATCCTGGTCATTGAATACAACTAGCTGCTATACCACAACTCTGAGATAGACTGGCAGAAAGGCACTGTTAAAATAACATATTGCTCTGATGTAGCAGAAGAGAAAAACAAACAGAAGAAAGTATGGAAAGGGTATTATGCCTGAGCTGCACTAGAAACACCACCCAAGCCTTTTGAGAAGTCTCTATAAGAGCTTGTGCCTGAATGCTACCACAAATGGCTAAAGGTCTTCTCTAAGAAAAAATCTGAGCAAATGCACATAAGGAAACCTTGGAATCACACTATAGATCCTAAAGAAATGTTCCAATTCAAGAAGGGAAGTCAATGACCCCAGGGTTGTTCTGCTTGACATCCATGAACATGATTACTGATTGATCACCTATATGGGAACTCATCAAGCCAAATGCAGCATCAATGCCTTTGTATTACACATCTTGTGCATACAGCTTCTGCATGTTGATAATAAATCAAGGGGTTAGGGTATATATCAGCACATATTCCAGGATGGCTGTCAGCATGAATTGCCAGCCCAATATTGGAAGTATATTCAAGTTTCTCAACAGGTCAGTGATCTAGAATATCAATATCCTAGTGTAACCATTTTTAGCTTGATTTTCTTGATGATTTGCATTGTAATGGGAATGTGAAGACATGTGACAAAGTAAACAATACCCTGCTTAGTGAGCATGTCCATGTACCAATTAAATTCCCATCATTTTGTCATTTTACATATCTCCAGCAAAACTTTGGTGCATTTGATGATTGCAAGGAAACATATTACCATACTGTTGATGAGTTGCATAATGATGACTAGCATTACAGTCCAAAAATAGGAGGTTGGAAATTTTGCAGTATAATATGAGTAACTCAGTATTTGGCTGTCAGTCACTGTAATGGAAAGCAATCAAGGTGAAGGCAATCAACTGATTTGGTATTAAAATGATTAGTGTTTGGTGATTCATGCACCTGGAAAAATCTTTGAGTCACTATATATAATGTTTGAAAGGACGAGGGAAACAATCTCCAGTAGTGACAGCAAAATTATGAGAACTGATCTTGACTGATTATAGATGGCCCATACATGAAGGAGCATCATCACTAGTGTCATGTGATTTAGGGATTACATTCACAGATGGCAGGAACACTCACAGTCAGCTGAAAAAAGAAAGAGAATATTTGCCCATTTCCCAAAGATCATGGCTATTTCACCTTAAAAGCAATTATGGGAAATAATATATTAACCCAAAAGCAAACATTCTCACAACTGTTTGGTGTGTGTTAGAAGACACATTGATTTGTTTCTCTTGATAAAGATAAGAGATGCAACACCTACTTCTATAGACATGAACAGAAATTTGGTATGAGCATCCATCAGCTTATTAATAGTAAAGGATGCATACATTTGGGGGGCCAGGAAAGAAGGCACTTCCAACTTGATTTGCATTTTGATAAGCTTCATGTTGCAGGTTTGAAACACACATAAAGACATACCAGCAAAGCCATTCAATTTGACAATTGGAACTGTTTTCAGTATTTGTCCCCCAACCATCATAGGCTTCAGATTTATGCCACAGTGACAAGACCACAATAATGGATCTACAACTCATTGATTATCTTGACAAATGCTGCAGAATCTGAGGCATACAATGACAAATAGTGTTATTACCCAAGTCCAAGGTTTTCTCTGCCATTTAATTGTCAGAAATATCACCATTCAATAAAACATTTGTTGCTGATCCAGATGTATTCTATCTGAATGTATGATCAGCAAGGCATACAATATCTCAGATGCCAATAATATCTCTTTGGAGAATGTAAGGACTGACAACACACTTAGAGGTCAGCAACATTATAAGGAGACCACAGTACTTCTTTTTTTCTTTTCCTGACTTCTTTAATAGAAGCCTTATGCACTGATGCTATCTCAGCATCTGCCTGTCTTCTAATTCAACTGGTCCTATGCCAAGCTCACACAGCAGATGTGCACAGGGTCATCTAACTTGTCATGGGTTACTTCTAGTAAGTATGAAAACATGTCCCATCCCTATAGGTCTTTGCTTGAGAATATGGCTAATCCTGTCTTCCTCTACTAGTTAAACAACAGGAGCCTAGATGCTCACTGACAGACAGGGGACAAATGTCCTGTCTCCTTCCATATGTCATTGTCTTGGGGCTCCCCTCACTGAAAAAGTCTGGCTAAGAGAAATAAAGAATGATAATATTGTGCAGTAAAGACCATTGTCAATGCTGAGGAAGCTTTGAAATGATGAAATGACGACTCCAATGATGCTCTGCAACTGAGAGAAGTGTAGTGGTCATTTTGACCCTTGAATAAAGAGTAGAGTAAATCCATTGATTTCTTATAAGCAAGAAGAGGAAAATCTTCAAAACTTCAAAGCTGGGGACTCCAGCCTCAAAGCCCTGAGGTTTATATACTATTTTATTGTATGTACATGTTGTGGTAAATACCATAAAGGGACATCATACCATGATAAGAAGGAAATACATGATTGGCTAATAAGAAGGCATGAGTCATAAAAAAGCACATCTGTAAGAGAAAGAAGTAAAGAAGCATGTCTTATTTGATGGGCATGGTGTACATGAGGTGTGATGTCATATGATGTCATAGATAAGAGATAAGGGTCTAGCCCTTGAGCACGTGACAAGTCACATGATTGTGGTCTAGACTGCTGAGGTAAGCAGTCACATAATAGTTTATGCTGGAAAATGTCTAAGTCTCTGTAATCTTGTGTTGATAGGGGTTTTCCTTATATAGGAGGTCAGGAGTTCAACTCCTGCCATGAGCAATATTTAAGTAATGAAAATAGTGATCATAACAGTTGGTAGGACAAATTATACAATCTTGTATTTTGAGTTAATCTTGTCATAGAATTAAAGTTTGTTTTGCCATAGTGATCACATGCATGCCTTGTTTTCAAAGTCAAGTTGTGGATAGCAACCTTTTGGTAGCTTTAAGAGCATACCAAATATTGGTTAGCTTAATGTTGTGAAACTGCTTTGCCATTATAATGGCATAAAACAACAATTTCAGGTTCATAATTTCATATGGTATGATTACTTGCTGTTAAGCAAGGTCGTTTCTATTGTTTTAAATAACATAGGTCAAATAGATAAGGTGTAATATATTCAGTACAGCCTGAATCAATTACATAACCAGAGATCTTCAAAACAAGACTTAGATGTATCCAAGTAGTAAGGATTGCTGTATTCAGCATCATATGAATCATACATGGTGTTATGATATCCAGTGTCACCATCATATCCATCCCATACTACCAGGTTGTGTGGATTCAACCTGTATGTATATCCATGTTCCATAAAATCTTTTACCTGTTTGAATATGTAATCCATTCTTTTTGAATTTTGATCTTTTTTCTTTTTTTTCTGCTTCTCCTGAGTGTCCAATCTTGGATATTCCAAAGGGACTTGAACATGACTGTCCAACTGTTCAACAGGTGGAGGGAAAGCTATTTTGTCAAATGAGTTTGGAATGAAAAGGATTATTGGAGTGAAATGTGTTACCAGTGATAGCAATGGATATACCATTGTCACCATTACCATTATTAGACCAAAGGTGAACTTCTTTGTCAATATTTTGGAAATGAATTGTTTGCTGAATGATCCAGCCTTGTGTTGCCAAGTATCATTGATGTGTAGGAAGTTAAATGTTTGAGCTGTTAAAGCTTCATTTGTGGCAGCAGATTGGAGGTCTCACATATCATACAGTATGTGATACCTGGTTTAAATTTGGCAAGAGGATCTTCCATCTCAACATCTTCTATCTTCATTGCCATGTGAGCCATTGGCTTTTTCTTGAAAAATTTACCCTCCTTTTTTCCTCCTTGTTGTCATATCCCTAATCCTAGCCAACTCCGGCCCTCTGATCATCAACTCCTGTCCTCTGCTTTCCTGTTCCTCCGGTACTCCGCTTTTTTGTACATTCTAGTTACGTTACTCTTTGTTCTCCTTATGTACTAGTCTCACCTCTTAGATTTGTCTGATCCTGTGTTCACACAGCTCCACATATGTTTTCTTTCCATCTCCCTTTCCCCGGCTCCGCTTACTTATGTTTCCTGTCATTGCTTTTGTACACCACCTCCGACCTCCGTATATATAGTCCTGTCATGTCACCTGTACTTCAGCTAGTTATCGACTTAGACAACCCAGACATCTGACTTCCCTGTCTTCCTTTGCTCCTTTTCATTCTCTGCTCCTCTGAAATCTGGAACCACCAACGATCCGACAAGGGCGCAGCGCTCCACTCCAAGTCGCTGAAGCCAAAGTCCCACTAGTCCCCCTTTTACCAAGACAACTCCGGAATTTCTTGGACCTCCTTTGGAGTTCATCCACCAAGTCCAGCCTGGTCTTAACACTTGTGGTTTCTGCATGTTTCTGGATTTCTTGGCAGGAGGTGATCTTGCCGGATCCAAAGTTGTCTTCATTTTGTATCAGCAGTTGTTTGAAGTATGATTGTGCACATGACAGTGTTTGCATCTCTCTTTATTGAGAGGTGCTTTCTTTACTATGAAAACTCTGTTTGCAGTAGATATTTCTGAAACATGAGCATGAGAAAAAGAAGAAGAATGTTGCAAAGAAGGGGAAATCTTTGAGCATTCATATTCTGCCATGATTTTAGTGGTGATTTTGTTCACTGTGAAGTCAGTAGAAGATGTGATATGAGAGATAATGGTCTTGAGGGATGGCATAGAGCATGTCATTTTATGAACAAGTAATATTGTCTTGACTTCTTCAGATAAGATAATCCTGCATCTGAAAGACAATCATAGATTTGTTGCAGATTGTGCAAATGGGAAGTGGAATCAAATCTTGATTTGTTTGGCATTTGATAATCCAGAGCCTTACAGAAAATGGCAAACATGCCAGTTGATCCAGTTGATGCAAAAGCTGCCATGAGATCATTCCAGGCAGTCTTGGACAGAGCAGTGTTTCCAGCTCCATATGCCTGGGAAAGGTGGTTTTGTAGATTGTTTGCAACCTTGAAACCAATTGTACCAAGAGCTTGTTGATTCTATTTCTTCCACAGCACAATAGCTGTGGCATCTGAGAGAGCGACAGTTGATCTGTCAACTATGTATATATATTGCAGGTATTCTGCATCATTGGTGCATTTCACATTTAAAAAGACCATGTAGAGTAGTTTGAAGGTCTATGAAGAATGGTGTTATGCTTGTGCAATGTCCAGTCTCAGTGTGTCCTCAAAGGTGACACAAGGTCCTATAGAAATCCTGGGGTTCTCTGCTGAGACTCGAGACTCAGGCAGGAGTGAGACTAAACACTGCATATAATTGCACAGATCTAGCTACAGAACATACAGGACAACTACTCAGTATTTATACAGCTCAGAACCATCTCAGAACAGAAAGACAATGGAACGGAGCACATGGTATACTACAACGGCCTCATGGAGCAATGGACAGAATGGGATAACACTACCATCAAAAGGAGGATGGAAGGAGAAGTGGGGGTCCATGACAAAAGCATCCCTAGAGATACATGGCATGAGTTACAAAAGTGGAATAAAAGAAGAACAGGGTGAGTCAAGCACAGGGATCTCCATATAACCATATGGAGCATAGTCCTTGGGAAATAGAGTCCAATAGCATTCTATGGGGAGTCCATCTTCTGGTTTCCATTCAGATGGAAGAGTGGTAAAGTGTTCTGATGTTTCCAAAGTTCCGGAACCTTCAGAAGCACGGAAAGATATCTCGGAAGTGTTGGAAGTGTGGGAATTGATTTCGGAACCTTCGGAACTACCGGAATCACATTTACTTGTAACACATCTGATCTGAAAAGAGTGAATTTTGACTCATTTGAAAAAATAACATAACCACTTTCCAGTTTTCCATGGTCCAGTCAGCATGGGTTTGTGACCATGCTAACCTCTTCTGCTTGTGAGCTTCGGTCAAGAGCAGCCACTTGCGACATACATAGGCCTTCAAGCCACACTGGTGAAGCCTTACACAGATAATCTGGGGGTTAATGGCAGGGAAAAACTTCCTTTGGAGATCTGCCACATCATGTGCCTGGCCTGCAGCGAGTTTTCAAACAGTGACATAAGCATCATGAGAAGTGAAGAGGGGTGGGCAACCAGGCTTTTGGACAACATAATGAAATTTTTCAGATTGAGTGTAGCAATTGAAAATGTGCTTGATGGTCATGCAGTAAAGACCATATTTTTTGGCAATAGCCTCATCTGCCAAGTCAGCATCCCAATTGTAACAAATACAGGCTTTCTTCATGGGAGAGATGTACTTGGTTATAACAGCAAGACAGATATAAGGTCAATAGAGGATGTCCAGATGTTTGATGGGTGCCTGTCATATTCCTGATCCTAAGCCTTCTTCACTCCTCTGTTCCTCTGCTCCTACACTCCTCTGCTCCTCCACTTCCTTGTTCCTCTGCTTCTTCACTTTTTGTACATTCTAGTTACATTATGCTTTGTTCTCCTTATGTACTAGTCTCATCTCTTAGATTTCTCCAATCCTGTGTTCACACAGCTCCAATCATGTTTCCTTTCCGTCTCCATTTTCCCAGCTCCACTTACTTATGTTTCCTGTCATTGCTTTTGTACACTGCCTCTGACCTCCATATATATAGTTCTGTCATGTTGCCTGTATTTTAACTAGTTATCAATCTAAGCAACCCGGACTCTTCTTGTGCTCCTTTCTAATTCTGATCCTCTGAAATCCAGAACCACCAATGATCCGACAAGGGTGCAGCACTCCGCTCCAAGTCACTGAAGCCAAAGTCCCACCAAGTTCTCCTTTTTCCCAGTCAACTCCAGAGTTCATGGAGCTCCTATGGAGTTTGTCCGCCAAGTCCAACCTGGTCTTAACAGTGCCAGAGGCCCATTGCCTCACATTAAGGCAAAGCTTTGTAAGGGTGATAGCTGACAAAATATGTAATGCACAGTGCATTTGTGCTTAACACTGCTACAACTCATCATTTAATTGATGTACTTGAAAAAAAAAGTACATGGAAATGAAGCCTAGATATAGAGGGACATGCTGTGCAATATCTTTTTGAGGTACTGTAGTAGCACATGCTTGCCCTGCATTTAATTATCTTTGAACAGAAACAGGGTTGTCACTTTAGCCCTCTTTGCAAGCTCCTCACATTTAACCCTTATCAAAACATCAACAAAGAATTAATTAGTCTAAGAATTTCTAATGTGCTGTGGCTGTGCCGCTGGTGAGCATACTAGTTGAGACTTGGTTGCACAGGTTGCTCTTGGTTTGCTCACCTTCATCAACCCACTCAACAATGATACATGGAGCATCAAAGAAAGGAACATTATTGAAGGTATTTCCCACAAGCCCTCTGCTCAAGAGTTTACTCTCTCCATCATTAGAAAGAACCTTTTGAAGTTCATCACCCATGCAAGAGATTTTGCAGAGCTTAAAATGAACATCACAGGCATGGTGCAGCTTGTTATTTGCTTTCTTGATTGCACTCTTGATGGAGTCAAAGCTGTCCTGCTTTAAGCATGTAATCAAGATGAACTGTTGAATGTCTGATGCATGCCTCAAAGATATACCAAGACAATGACCAAAGGAACATCTGAATGGACAAATAGACTAACCTGGAATGTGCATATACTGATAATCAAATTGAGGATGAATTCTAGTGATTATTGTGCATGAAATATGTCGACCACTTTTGCCTTGATGACAATGTTCTACTACCAGGCATGGATATGGACAACTTTCTTCATCCACCAGAGAATTGTCAGGGACTTTATAAATGTTGATTGATGAAGTAAGAAACTGAGAGAGATATTTGGTAGTGATGACAAGAATGTCCACTTCTATGCGATGCATCACTGTGACGTGTCCATCCCCCACAGGCCAACAACAAGGAAGCAAGTACCCACAGACATCATCTTGGCCCATACACCCCCTTCCATACCCCATGCTGACCTCACAACACACAGCTCATCTGACATGTATGACTTTGATCAAAGCACCACCATTGCTATAGTCTTTCCCCCACCACTACAACATCACAGGACTCAATGTAGATCACACCCCAGACAACTAGGACACACCTAATATGAATGGGACAGGTGTTCTACACACTGTGCTTCTGTCCCATGATACAATCTCATCAAGTGCCTCATGCATCTTCATTAGGGGAGCTCAGAGTTGTTGCTTTTCACTTTTGCTTTTCACTTTTGATCATGTGTTGATTATGTGTCACTGCTGGGCAAGCAAGGAGACTTAGCAATAGAATAAATTCATAATTATGTAAGCTAGTGCCCGATCAACAAAGTACACTGCATGTGTGGTGTGCCCTTCTACACCACTTGTTATTGTTGATTACCAGCTCTTGTCACTCATTATAACTACCTTCTACTCATCAACACTCTATGTCTCCAAAAAGACCAAAGTAGCCATACCACCAGTTCCATGGGAGGCTGATAACCATGCTCTGGTTTGAAAGCTTGTTGCTGAAATCATACAGCCACAGAACTTGAAAGTTCTGTGTGGTAAACAATCCAAAAATGAAGTAAGTAATTTATTTAACAGTAAGAAACCACTTACCAGTTTCAGAACACCTCTGGAGAGACCAAAGCCAGTGTTTTTAGGTGAATTGGCTCAGTTTTGCTACCTGATTGGTATAGCATGGATGCCAGTGCCATTGGGGATAGAGTTAAGGGCAAATATGAAAGATAAGTAAGATAATCATTATAACTAATGATATTTTTTTTAGTCTTTCCAAAGTCTATAAGCAGCATGCTAAAAGACTTACTGTTGCTGGTGAAGGTATTGGCCCAGATTCTGAAGATACTAATGAAACTTGTAACTATTTCATTGAGGCTACTGGGCCCAATAATAGTACACCTGAAGAGGTCAAGAATATTTGAGGTATGTGTTTTCAATAAATGTTCAGATAATGCTAATATAGTTTAATTTTAGATGATATAGTTGCTTAGTTTCCTTTTTTTTCCTGATCTCTATCATATCTGGGCCACAAAACCAAACAAAAATCTGATTGCAGTTACTACAGGAGTTGGACCTGTTGAAAGTGACTAACTAAGGGATGCTTATCTATAGCCTGAGTAGTGTACTTGATGTATATGAGAAAGGCTTACATAATATGCAGTGTAGATAGTATAAGTGTAGAGTTTAAAACTTCACTTTAATAACACTTCTTGTTCTCACACAACCACTATCAATGTGCATTCCATCTCCCTATTCCAAGTGAGTAATGCACTACTTTGGTGGTTAGATAAGTCATGTACCTGGTGTGTACCCTGCTTGCTGCAACAAGTGGTAGTACAGGCTTGACACCTCATACATGTCACCTGGAGCCTGCAAGTTCAACAGGTTATGAGCCCCAGATATCATGTTGACGACTTGATCCTGTAAAAAGGAACATTGTCCTCACACCAAATACCTCAGAGTGAGAACCTCATCAGTCTGAAAGGATAGATGAGTTGATCTCAGCTCTCGATGAGGGGGAACCCATGTTGATGCACTTTACTAACACTTTTTCACTCTGTTCTTAGAACTCACAAAAAATGTCATCCTCCAGAGTCACCATTCCCATGCTCCCCACCTTCACTTGCACAGACTTCAAGATCTGGTGGACAAAAGTCCAGGACTCACTCAAGGCCCAACAGGTCTATTGGGTGATTGAGCTTGCAAACTTCAGGCCCACAGCACCTGCAGATGCGTCAGACCCTGATGCTGTTACTCAGTATCTCAAATGGCATAATACCAATGATGCTTGTATCAGTGTGGTCCTATTGCACTGTTCATCTATGATTTCAACCAAGTTTTGGTCATATGATGTGGCAAGCAAACTCTACACCACCCTCAAGACCGACTATGACAAGTTCACAATTTTGTCCACCTATATCACCTTCAAGAAGCTACTAGCCTATCAGTTGCCAGGCAACTCCAACCCTCTCCCCCACCTTACAAACTTCAACAACCTCCTGAACAACTTCTTCCTCACTGGCTACTCACTCAATCCTAAGATCGCTGGTATGCTGTTGCTTGCAAAGATGCCTAGCACCTATGATGTCGCCATCCAAGTGTTGACCTCCAAGGTCAATGCTACCACAAATAAGCTAAAGAATCCAATGGTTGAGGAGATCAGAGCAGCCCTAAAATACATGTGGGAGACAAAGGGTCTTCAAGACAAGGGCCACCAGGCCAACAAGATTAGTGCAGTGAAACGCAATGAGCAAGGCAAGGCACCTTCTTTCCAACAACAGCAGCAGAAGCCTGCTGGAACCACTCCAGCTTCCCAGCCAGAAGCTGGTTCCTCAGTTGCACCTGCCAAGAAGGAAAAGAAAAAGTGTTGCAAGCAGAAAAAGAAGTCCACCAATGCTGACACCCACACCTCCACCACTTGGTTGGCCCAGGCCCCCCATGTCTACACAAGTGCCGATGCCACTCATACTCCATGCATAAACCCCCACCTGCTGGCTCACCAGCCAGCACAACACTATCAAGGGACTGGTGGTTCCACTTTCAATCAGTGCATCCCACAAGTTTTTAGCCTGGTGCACCACCTTAGTGTTGAGCCCACAAGTGAGTCAATTTGGAGGCTAGATGCCACCCTTGAAAATGCCACTGCCACCTCCTCCTCCATCACTGCTGAGGTTCCCTGACCTTCCACCAAATGCCATCACGGTGGTAAGAAGCACAAGATGCACTTCGCCCCAGCTGCTAGCTAGGATGATGAGTATGATGATGATAATGAGCCAATTGGCCCCATTATAGCTTCCTTAGTGGAGCTCCCTGACAATGAAGACATTGTCAACTTGTATGGCTCCGAGAAGGGTGAAATGGAAGGCATTGACAACTTGTACATCCACTCTCTTTGGGACTTCCTGATGCATCACTCACCTGCAATGTTTGATTCCTTTGAAAACACAGCACAGGTATGTGGCATGATCATTGACTCTGGTATAGTCTTGAACATTGTAGATACTATTGCTGTATCTACTAAGCAATTGAATACCATGTGGTATACTTGCTTTGATGTTGCAAGCTCCAGTAAGATGAAATGCTCTTGTAAGGATGCAATGCAAACGCACCCAAAGTGCATTTGCATAAAATCCCAAAATGAAGAAAAGAACATAAATCTCGAAGAAAACAATTTTTAGATCCCAGAATGCAAAATATGCACAAACACACCATAGGTGCAAGTGCACACACTCCCATAATGCAGATATGTGGATACTTGACTCAGGTGCATCAACACATTTCACTTCAGAGCACTCAAATTTCATCGAATACCTTGAACTCAAGAGAAAGGTTAGATCTCCAGTCAGCACTGCAGCTGGAATCATATACATAGTGGGCATTGAAAGGGTTATCATTTGCTGGAGACAGCCTAATAGTCAGAAGGATAGACTCCTTCATCTTTATGATATTGGCCATCTACCCAATAGTGGTGTAAAACTGATTTCCCTTGAACAATTGCTATGTGCTGGAGCAAAGATTAAAGGAGATGTGTATAAGTTAGATGTCACCTATGGTAATGGCACTATACTTGCCTCTTTTACCCCTGGTCATCATGGCTAAAACATGTATACCATTGATGTGTTACCACTTGATAAGAGGCATGTTCTTAACTTAAGCACTTCCACTTATGATACAATCCACCATCATTTTGGTCACCCGTCAAAAGATTATCTTCATCATGCGTGTAAGTACACGTGCAACCTCCCAGTTGATATTGAATTCCCCATGAGGATTTGATCTGTCCTGGATGTGTTAAGGGAAAACTCCCCAACAGATCCTTTGCTCCTACTGAGCATAGGGCTACTCGCCCCTTCGAACTGGTCCACTCAGACCTTAAATCCTTCCCTACCCAATCCTACTCAAAATACAAGTATGCAATTGTCTTTGTTGACAACTGTTACAAGTAAGTGCAGTTCCGAAGGTTCCGGAACTTGTTCCTGCAGTTCCAATGCTTCCGAAGTACCTTCCCGCAGTTCCGGAATTCTGGAACCATCGGAACTCTTCAATACTCTTCTACCAGAATGGAAGCCTGAGGACAGACTACCCCTAGAATGCTATTGGACTCTATTCCCCGAAGATTATGCTCCATATGGTCATATGGAGATTCCTATTCTTGATTCACCCTGTTCCTCCCTTGTTCCACTTTTGTAACTCTTATCATGTGTCCCCAGAACCACCTTGTTCACGGACCTCCGCTCCTCCTGTCATCCTCCTTTTGATGGCAGTGTTGTCCCATTCTTACCATTGATCCATGAGGCCATTGTAACATACCATGTGTCCTGTTCCATCGCCCTCCCGTTCCGAGATGGTTCCGGACTGTATAAATAGCTAGTAGTTGTCTTGTATATTCCTCAGCTAGATCTGCACAATTATATGCAGTGTTTAGTCTCATCCTGCCTGAGTCTCGAGTCTCAGCAGAGAACCCTTCAGATCTACAGGACTTTGTGTCGCCTTTGAGGACACACTGGGACTAGACGTTGTGCAAGTGTAACAACAACTATTCCTCTGGTGCATGAGTCATTACCCTACATACTAAGGATGCAGCCTTATCAGCTGCTTGCAACTTTATTAAAATGGCAGAGACACAGTTCACTGCTAAGGTTATAGATTGGATGTCTGATGCTGAAGGAGAATACAAATCCAAAGCATTTGATGCAATGCTCAAGGGGGAGGGCATAGAGATCTTTTAATCTGCCCCCCACACACCACAATAAAATGGTCATGCTGAGTGCATGATGCGGACTCTGTCAGATGTGTCAGAAAGTCTGTGACATGATGCCTGCTATTCAGAAAGTTGGTGGAAATTCTCATTTAACCATGCAGCACACCTCTATAACTGCCTGCCTAACAAAAGGCTTAACTGGAAAATACCTTATGAAGTGCTTCACAGTGCTCCTCCTGATGTAGCACACCTGCATGTCTTCGGATGTGGTGCATTCGTGCATATTCCACAGGATGTGCAGGCAAATAAACTCATCCCCAAATTGGAGCAGATGGTGTATCTAGGTGTTGCCCCTGGCAATATTAAGAATTTTATATTCATTCATGAGATCCCCCAACAATGTTGTCTTCACCTCAGCTCATGTGTTATTTGATGAAGAGCTATTTCCAAAATGCACTAATGCACCAAAGTGCTTGACCTCTAGTACAGAACATGTACCTTTGAACCCACCTACTGGTCTTTCTGAAACAGTGGTTGAGCTTTTACCTCCCACTGAGGATAATACACATCAGCCCATGCACCCCCCTCAGCCTCATATTCCTACTCCTCCTCCTGCCTCTTCTCACATCCCCTCTCCTTGCCCTCTCCCAGAGCCACCTGCCCCTCTGCGCAAGCAGCACAGAGCTCCTCCACCACCTTTAGTTCCACCTCCACTTTGTCAATCAGAAAGACAACACTGTGTGCCTAATCAATCTGGTAATGTCTATGGTAACAACTGGCATTCTGTTGATAGTGAAAAGATTGTGAACAAGAAGTCTAAATGGCATGACATCATTGGTGATCCTGGCCCATCTTGTCAGATGCCTGGTCAGTTTGATCCTGATACAATGCAAACAGAAGTTGCACCCCCTACATCTCCACTTAGTGAAGCAGATGTTGAATGATTATGTTGTGATGGGGGAGAAAGTGACCATTTCCTTGACAAACACACTTGCACTCCTGGTGCATTTGCACATTTTTCAGGATTCACTGAATTAGCAATGTTTCTGATGTCACAAGCGATACCCATGGCTAATGCTTCTGCAGAACATAAACCACTATGTGAATGGACTTATAAAGACATTCAAACCCTGCCTCCTGCAGCTCAAGAGAAATGGAAAGCCACTTGTTGACACAAGCTAGATATGCTATGAGAGCAAAACATCTATGAGTTGGTTGACAAACCACCTGGCCAAAAGGTCATTGACAACCAATGAGTTTTCAATGTCAAATCAGATGGTCAAAAATGTGCATGCTTAGTTGCAAAAGGTTTCTTCCAGATCGAGGGAGTTGATTTTGATCAAATATTCTCTCCTGTGGTTAGGCTTGAAACTGTCCAGCTTATGCTGGCTCTCACTGCCATAGAAAACTATAGAAGTGGTTGATGTTCATTTAGTTTACCTTTATAAAAAGCTGAAAGAAGAGATCTTCATGAAGCAACCTGAAGGCTTCAAAGTCCCAGGGCAAGAGCATAAGGTTTTATGCCTATTGTGTGCCCTTTATGGCCTTAAACAAGCTGGACTAGCCTGGTGGGAAGCACTCAATGAGAGCATGAAAGAACTTGGATTTGAATATCTTAAATCTGATGCTGGTATTTTCTTATTCAAAAAGAAAGGCACCTCAATGGTTATCACAATCATTTATATAGATGATGCCCTCTTCTGTGGTCCTAACAAGGCACTTGTGGAAGAAGTAAAGAGGCACTTTATGAAGAAATGGGAATGCAGGGACTTAGGTCCAGGCCAAAGAATTCTTGCACATGAAAATCAGGCATCAAGGTCAAAATATCTTGATTGACCAATGCTTATATCTTGAAAAAGTACTTGAGTGATTCGGAATGCAGAATGCTAGGATTGCACCCACACCTTTGCCCCAGGGTTATAACCCACTTCAGTACCATGGGCCTGTAGACCCAGAGCTTAGGTCGTGCTACCAACAAGTGATTGGTTCCTTGCTATACATTATGCTTGGAACCCACCCAGACATAGCTTATGAAACGACTCAAATATAAAGAGATAAAGAGTAGAGCTGAGTGACCACTTTGGTCCTTTAGAGGGAAGAAGCTTGGTTTAGAGGAAATCTCCAAGACTTCAAAGCTGGGGACTCCAGCCTCGAAGTCCGGGGGTTTATATACTATTCTATTGTATGTACATGTTTGTGTAAATACCATAAAGAGACATCGTATCATGATAAGAGGAAAATACATGATTGGTCGATAAGACCGCATGAGTCATAAAGAAGCATATCCGTGAGAGAAAGAAGTAAAGAAGCATGCCTCGTGTGATGGGCATGTTGTGCATGAGGTGTGATGTCATGATGACATCATAGATAAGAGATAAGGGTCTAGCCCTTTGAACATGTGACAAGTCATGTGACTTGTGGTCTAGACTGCTGAAGTAAGCAGTCACGTGATAAGTTATGGTGGAAAACGTCTAAGTCTCGATGACCTTGTGTCAATAGGGGTTTTCCTTATATAGGAGGTCAGGAGTTCGACTCCTGACATACGCGAGTTTTTAAATAGGGACGGAGCGTTCGTAACAGCAATGTCCAAGCATGCAGCAAACCCTCCAAGGAACACCTTGACAAAGCATTGTATATCTGTAGATATCTGCTTGGTACCAGGCACTATTTCCTAGTGTTTGATGGTGCATCTGAGGCAGGGTTGATTGCCTTCACTGATTCTGACTGGGCATCAGATCCAAACACTTACGGCTCTCAGACTGGCTGGTTCATCCAACTAGCAAATGGCATCTTCAGCTGGAAGTTATTCCAACAGGACAGAGTAGCACACTCTAGCACTGAAGCAGAATATGTTGCCTTATCTGATTGTAGCAAGCAAGTGGTATGGCTGTGCACCCTTTTAGGAGAACTAGGTTACAAGTTAACTTCTACTTCAATTTGTGGGGATAATCAAGGATCAATCTTTATGGCCACAAATCCTGTGACTAAGAAGCACAATAAACACATTGACATTCATTGGCATAATGTGTGTGAGTATGTTCAGGATAAGCTCAGTGAGATTTTCTTCTTAGAGGAATCCAATAATCCTGCAGATATGTTCATCAAGAACTTAGGACATGTCAAGCTTGACCAGTTCAGATCTAAGTTGGGCTTAGTATTCTATGACTCCCCTCAGGTAGATTAGTTTCCCTGTCACTTTTGCTTACATACTAGTATGTATTTAGCAAAGGGGAGTGTTGAAAGTGACTAACTAAGGGATGCTTATCTACAGCCTGAGTAGTGTGTCCTTGATGTATATGAGAAAGGCTTACATAATATGTAGTGTAGATAGTATAAGTGTAGAGTTTAAGACTCCACTTTAATAATACTTCTTGTCCTCACACAACCACTATCAACATGCATTCCATCTCCCTATCCCAAGTAAGTAATGCACTACTTTGGTGGTTAAATAAGTCGTGTACCTGGTGTGTACCCTGCTTGCTGCAACAAGCAGTAGTACAGGCTTGACACCTCATACATGTCACCTGGAGCCTGCAAGTTCAACAGGACCTTCTGGAAAAAGAACTGTGATTATGCAGCCATTGTTTACATTTGCAGAGGAAGATAATTCCTCTGAGTGGTAATGATCCCATTGATTTCACTGAGTCACAACATCAGGAAATCCATACTCTTTAAGATGCTCTTAATGTGGCTTAACTTAGGGCTCAGCAAGCAGCTGCAGGAATAAAAGAAACTGAACAGTCTGATCAACAAAAGGAGAATTTACCTTTTGTTCAGTCTTAGTCTACTCCTCCACAAGCTGCTCCACAATTCTCCTCCATGTCTCAAGATAGTCTTTTGAAGGCCAAGAAGCACATTCAGAAGGTAACAAAAAAGTGCATAATTGAAAATATTTTATTGGATATTCACAAGTAAGTTTTATTTTTAACTAATTTTTGATATCTTTTAACAATTCTATTAGAGCAAATACTGATGCTCTCAATGCTTGCTCTCGTGAAAAAATGATCTTAAAGAAACATCAGCTTCTTTTGAATGAGTTTAAAGCTGGCTTATGGGATAGAGAGGAGTATCAAGAGAAGCTGAGAAAGTTGGAGAATTTTGAGGCTAAGCAGCTTGAGAAGCGAGCTCGCTATGATTCTCCTGAATGGGATTTGGAGTAGATTTTTTTAATCATTGGTCACTTGTTATATTCCAACTATTGTCACTCATTACATTCCAACTACAGTCATTCCTTGAATCATTTAAGCCTGATATAGCTTGATTTACATATTCTAAAAGACATATAAATTCTCTACTAGCTTTTAATGTTTTGCTTCACCATGTTCATCTTCTCTTTCCAATGGTTTATCATTAGATCCTTTATCCTCTTCTTTTTCATCTCTTTCATGTTGTAAAGCAAAATAGACTCCATGTTGTCCTCCTTCAATTTCAATCACCAAGTTATGTAGAACTATGCAAATAGAAATTCATTAACAAGCTTCAACATATTGCTGATTGAAGGTAATGTTTACTCTAAGACCTTGCAGACATTGAAATCGCCCTTTCAATGCACCCATGCAATGTTCAGAGCAAACATGAATATTGTTACGATTCGTTAGGCCCCCCTCTTTCTTTCTCACTTCACTTATCATGTACACCAATGGACCTTGACCCTCGCTGTTCGAACCCTGCTTGGGTCCTTTCTTTTACCATTGTCGTTGCAATACCGCTTACTTATTTAGCGTGACTCATCCACAGTTGTATTACCAACATTTATCCAATGCCATTGCATCTGCTCTGTAGTGACTCAGCTTCTTTGTGATTCCATCGCTTTCTATTGCTGACTCACCTTCTTCCATTTGACCCACCCTTAACCATTTGGCTCGCATATATAAACCTTCAATACTCAGGTGTATTCGCTATCTTAGACCTTCTGCAATTTACCTAGTATCTTCAAGTTGCTCTCGGGTCCCCCAGTCCTTGTCCTACTGTTGAGTGAACGCTCCCTTTGAACCCTCAATCCGTCACTAGTCCTGCAACGTCCCCAAGACCCATTGATCCCTTGGTTCTCAATGGTCCCCAGAACCTCTGCCAAGGAAGACCCTTGAGCGGACCTCTTTGACCCAATGCCCCCTCATCCTGTTAGCTGTATAGCGACAGTAAGCCCTCAAAACTCTGCAGGCCTACGCTCAACTATGTCAAGCGTAACAAATATTGGAAACAGTATAGTCAAATGCAGCATTTTCAGGAAGTAATGCAGCAGGCTTATTATGAATGGGAATAGTTCTTGAGGAAACATTATAGACTGAGTCAACTCATGCAAACTCTTCTCCTTCAAAGAACCAGTCAGAGTACTTGGCAGCTGCTGTATGCTCAAATGCCCAGGCATCATGAGTTGATCCAGTCATGCCATGTGAATAGTCCACAATTTGAAGATTTGATGGAAGGAAGATTGCCAATCTATTGAAATTTTAACATAGTCATATTATATATAAAAATCAATCACATACCTGGACATTAAGACCATAATTGGTTTTTCTTGTGAAATATGCCTCTCCATTGACACTAGGTTTGGCATATAAAGGAACAATGGTTCCATCATACATCACCCATCCTTCTCTCCAAGACCCTTTAAATCCCAGATGTTCATCTATTCAACACTTCTCCTGCTCTTTTTCAGCAGCAGTTGGAAGGCATACAAATGCATCATGCACTGCATCTATAGCCTTAAAACACCACTGTGTATAGAGCTCCACTGCACCTTCAAAACAACCTGCAAAACAAGAAATATTCTCAAATGATGCACCATTGCCATACCAGCCCATTCGGTACAGTGTTACTCCCAACTGGATCTTGACTACCTCTTGGGCATTTCCAGATTGGTTGTAAAACACTGAATGATCCTCAATAAGTGATAAAATGACTTGAAATACTTCAGGAGAAACACATAACATATTGATAAAGTGATGGTAATCAGATGGGGATTGCACATACTTCCAAGCAAGGTGTAAGCTGCCAGATTTGAGTACAGGAGAGCAACCTTGTAGATATCTGGTTTGATGAATGGCCAAAAGACAGCTAACATCCAAGTTAAGCTCATTTGCCAGAGCTTCAAGGATTTCAGAAGGGCTGGTTACAGCTCAAAGAATCATCAGCAAGGTATATGCTGCAAGATATTGATTATGGAGTGTAGTACAAGGCATGATTGAAGTGGTTTAGATGTGAGATCAGTTTTTGTGCTGCAAGATCAGTATTGTGGCTCATTGATGGCACAATAACACAGATTACATAATTACATGTAAATGTGCTAGGGCATATAGTTATGGGACTGGTGGTATGGCTACTTTGGTCTTTTTGGAGGCATAGAGTGTTGATGAGTAGAAGATAGTTATAACAAGTGACAAGAGCTGGTAATCGACAATAACAAGTGGTGTAGAAGGATATGCCGCACACGCAGCATACTTTGTTGATCGGGCACTAGCTTATATAATTACAAATCTATTCTATTGCTAAGTCTCCTTGCTCGCCTAGCAGTGACATGTGACCAACACATGATCAAAAGCAAAAAGCAAAAGCAAAAGTGAAAAGCAACAACTCTGAGCTCCCCTATTAATAATTTTCTTGTTTCTTGCATTGGTGTCTGTCTCTTTGGCTATCACAGCCTATGGTAACTTATCGGATTTGATACAGGATATTCTAAGTGGTCAGTTCAGTTCAGACAAACAACCTGGTGTCAAATCAATAAAAGAGGGCCTCAATCAAGCAGGTCAGTGCTGCTTTCCTGCAAGGTTTCCTTTGTTTGTAATTTGACATTCAGATACAGTATAAAGTAAGTCAAGAGATGATATGTGCACAATGCTGATGGGCCACACAAATAATACTTATCTTACTTCTGCCCATCATATCTTATCTATTGTGTTGTAAACACACACGTCACATACATGTCATATAGTCATGTGTACAGATAAACTAAACAAGCCACATACGACCACAGCAATTGTACCCCCTAAGATATCTAATCAATAGACATGCTATTGATTAGATACTCCAATACAGTAGAGTAGTATATAAGTACAACTACGCTCTAGGGGAATAACATCTTGCAACTCATCATTGACCCCCAATCATCCTGCCTGACCACATCCAATCAAATCTAAGCTTTAATATTATCACTTGCCTATCTAATCTCCACATCACCCATCATTTCTCACATTGGTTATGAGCCCTGGCTTGTGCCATTAATCCTCGCCCACTATGTCTACATTGAGCACTGCTCCACCATATCTGCAAGGGACACCACCTCCACAAGGGACACCACCTCCTGTTCTGCCGCAAACACCTGTTGCACAGCATACTCCACTGCCTGCCATGGCAACTCCTTCCCACAGATCCACTGGAGATCCCGACAACACTGATCACTCATACACTGCCCCTAAAATAGAAAAATTAAAGAGTGACAACTGGAACTTCTAGAAAGTCCGGATGAGAATTGCACTTTGAGAAAGAGGCATCTGGGACCTTGTAACAGGAACAGAAGTGAAACCTCAGAATTCCATTGCCACTGCAAAATGGAACAAAAAGAACCTGAAAGCTTGTGGATTCATCACAGCTACTCTTTCAAATGATGAAATCCAACATGTTCAAGACTTTGATATTGCTACTCAAATGTGTGATACTTTCCGCACTATGCATGAACCCCATGGCATGATCACTATCTACACCAACAAAATGTGCCTCTATAATACACATGCTAAAGAAGGTGAACCTGTCCATACACATCTCACCGTGATGCGCACACTCCACGAATACCTCACAGCAACCAATTACATTATCACTGATGACGAATTCAGATTCATTTTAGTTAACACACTCCCACACAGCTGGGAATCATGGGCTATCTCATATCTTGGATATCACCAATCCCAGTCATCCATGAATCACCAAGTGCAAGCTATGACTATCTATGACTTCTGTCCCTCATCAATGAAGAAGAATCACACCACAATGAATGAGGAAATGAAGACTTTTCTTATACTTTCCATGGTAATGCCCAATTGGGGCAACAGCACTCACCATGCAGTACCTGTGGATGCCACAATCACATGACTCTGGACTGCCATTTTAAGAATGCACACAAATGTGATTTTTGTGCCAAATTTGGTCACAAATCTTCGGCTTGTTGGAGGAACCCTGCCAATAAAGGCAAAGGGAGGACCACTACCAATGACCAGGCCAAAAATAGGTCTGACAAAGATTTGAATCAAGGAAAAGGGAAAGAAAAAGCAAATGTTGCAAAGACATCAGATAGTGATACAGACATGGACAATGTATCCTTAGACTCTGCAGTCGACAAGAATGATGATGTTGATTTTTCTGCTTACTCGTGGATTGCTGACTCTGGCACCACATCACACATATGCACCAAACGAGATGCATTTTTAGAATTCACACCTATATCTAAAAGGTCATCTGAGGATTAGGTGATTCCCCATTGAGGCATGTGGTCACAGTTCAGTTATTGTTCTTAGCTGAATTGGTGATCAAACTCTCCGGATTTGGTTAAAGGACACCCTATATGTGCCCACTGCCTGTGAAAATATCATTTCCCTTGGGCATATTGATGCCACTGGCAGATGCACAGTCTGCACACATGGGAAAATAAATATATATGACTCTCAAAAGCACAAATTAGCTTCAGGGGAGCATAAGAATTATTTATATTATCTACAAGTGCATACCAACTCATGCACTGAGGAGAATCACCTTTCTATTTGAGTGAAACATAGCTACACTTGGAAAGAGTGGCATAAATACCTAGGCCACATCGGAATCAGTGGATTAACAAATCTATATAAGAAAAACTTTGTCAATGGTTTTTCCATTGCCAATAGTTCTCAAACTTTTGATTGTGACACCTGTGTCCAATCTAAACATGTCCATAACCCCGTGGTAACCACTGGGTTACCAACCCAGGTGAGCTTACTCATACAGACTTATGGGGACCTGCCTCAACACTGTCCCTCACTGGTCACAAATATTATATTTTCTTCATCAACGATGCCATGCACTGAGGTAAACTCATGTATCTCAAACACAAGAGTGAGGTGCCTGACAAGGTAAAACACTACCTACAATGGATTGAGTGCCAAGGTGGGAAAATACTCAAAATTATCCACATTGATAACGGACGTGAATATTTGAATTGCAATCTGATCACATGGTGCCTTAATAAAGGCATAGAAATTCACACAACCACTCCATACACTCCTGAGCAAAATGGCATTGCCGAACGATATAATAGAACTATTGTTGAGTTAGGCAGAGCCATGATCCTAGCCCACAATGTGCCCCCGGAACTTTGGCCTGAGGCAATAACTCATGTGTCTTACATTTGCAATTGTGCTTATACATGTGCCATCACTGATTGCACACCTTACCAAAAATAGACAGGCAGTCGACTGGAAATTTCCTCCATCCAGGAATTTGGTGTGCTGGTTTGGATTTTGTGTGAAGATCACAAACCTTCCAAGTTGGAAGCCAAATCACACAAGCACTTGTTTGTTGGTCATTCTGACAGTGCTAAAGCTATTAAATATTATGATGTGATGTAGAGCACCGAGTTGCTCTAGGTTTATAAACAGGTCTGATTCATCATTCTATGATTGCCCCTATCACTTTTAGGGTCATCTCTGTGAACCCCAATGCCTTTGCACATCATCTGGGTGATATTCCCACGCTCCGGCCGACTTTCCCACGCCCCGAAGTACTCCGGCCCACATTCCTTGCACCAGTGCTGCTGCCCTGTACTTCGGCAAACCATTCTGATCAGTAGGTAGCTTTGGGTGAGGTTTCTCCACTTGCACCAATGATTCCCACGCTCCGGCCGATGTTTTCTCGGCGCCGAAGCGGTGTTCCCACGCCTCGGAGCAGTTTCTTGTGCCTTGGGCTTTGTTCCTCAGTGCTTTTTTCTTATCATGAACACTTTAATTACCTTTTTCAGTGCTTCAGCTCATTTACAGAGTTTCAGGAAATGCCCGGGACTATAAAAGAATGTATCTAGCACTGTTTAGGGGACTTTTCCCCCTCCCCAATACCAAATATTACTATTCCACACCTCCTTTCATACTTTCCAACTTTCCCGACTGCTTTTTCCACCTTTTTAACCACCCAAAACCACTTGGGACATTCTCTACACCCTTGGACCTCTCAGAAAACCACTTTTCCACTCTGCCCTTCAACACAGACCCACTAGGAACCCCTTGGGATGAATCCCAAACCTCACATTCACCTACCCAATACCCCTGGCTATACCAGCTCAGCCAGGACTTGGTCTATTCAGCGAGTATGTGACATATTAAAGTCTCGCGTAATTATAGGTTTCACGGTTCAGCCAGGCCTCACACTACTTGTCAATCTGAGGGGGAGTCACATGCATCAGATAATCCAAAACAAACAACTACTCTACATGAGGAATGGCCTGCAAAACGGTCAAAAAATATGCATGAGGAAGACATTTCCAATCGCTTACCCAATTTGAATGATGACTTACCTAATCTACAAGAAACTGACAACAATGACAAAGACAAAAATACAAATCCCTTGTCTGCTGATCAAATATATTTGGCTTTTATGGATACAGATGTTGGTAGAAGAGATCCACTCACACTAAGTGAAGCAAAACAATCCCCACAATGGCCCAAATGGGAAAAAGTGATCCAGACAGAACTGGACATGCTTAATAATATGGGCATGTAGGAATTGACCGAGGCTCCAAAAGACCGAAAACCAATTAGTAATAAATGGGTCTTTGTATAAAAATACAATAAAAATGGTGAGCTAGAAAAATATAAAGCTCAATTAGTTGCTCATGGCTTCTTGCAAGTCCCTGGGACAGACTACAATGAGACATTCTCCCCTGTTGTCCAACTTGAAACAATTCAGACAATATTAGCCTTAGCAGTCACCAAAGATTGGGAAATCCAACAAATGAATGTAAAAGGCACATATCTCAATGGTGACCTAAAGGAGGACATATACATGAAACAACCAGACAGATTTAATAATGGCACAGCCCATCTGTGTTATCTAATAAAAACTATTTACGGATTAAAACAATCTGGATGCAAATGAAATCAAAAATTGGATGAAAATTTGACTCGTCTAGGCTTTGAACATCTACAATCAGACCCCTGCATCTACATACAAAATAAAAACAGTATAGAAATTATTACTGTCTGGGTGGACGACATGCTTTTGTTCATCAAAACTAAACCACTTATGGATGTCCTTAAGGGACAATTTAAAAATTTATTTGACATAACTGATCTTGGCAATCCAAACAAATTGGTCGGGATTGAAATATCATGTGACTGCCCCACCAGCACACTAACAGTCAAGCAGACACGCTATATCGAAACAATGCTGGATAGATATGATCTCACCAGCACTAATCCAGTATCTATACCATCTGATCCAAATATCCATCTCAAACCACATGATGAGACTAGTGCATCCTGTGAAAGCAATCAATATGCCTCATTCATGGGATCACTTATGTATGCAGCCATGGGTACATACCCCAACATAGCATATATTGTAAACAGATTGTGTTTCTTCAATGCCAATCCAGATATGCAACATTGGGCTGCCACCAAATGGGTACTACATTATCTAAAAGGAACCAAAAATATGGGTATAACATACTATCAAGATATGACCCATAAACATACACTAATCAGATATTCCAATGCAAGTTTTGCCAGTGACAATGATTATGTATCCATCAACAGACACGTATTCTTTCTTAATGGAGCTATGATCACATGGTCATCAAAGAAGCAAGATAACATTGCATTATCTATGGCTGAAGCCGAATATGCAGCCATGTCAAGCATGACCCACGAAATACACTGGCTACAGAATTTATTGAAGGAATTGGGCTTTGAGCAACCTGGCCCAACACTCCTATATGGAGATAATCAGTCTGCAATTGCCATCACTACCAATTCCCAATATCACAAGCAGTTGAAACACTTCGACTTAGCTAATCACCACATCCATGAAAGGATTATCACCAGTTATCTTACATTACAATATTGTCAGACCAAGAATATGCTTGCCAACATATTCACCAAGGATTTGACTTGAGAAAAACACCAACACCATACCTGCAACCTTGGCCTATATGTGGCTTGAGGGGAAGTGTTGTAAACACACATGTCACACACACATTATATAGTCATGTGTACAGATAAACTAAACAAGCCACATATGACTGCAGCAATTGTATCCCCTAAGATATCTAATCAATAGACATGCTATTGATTAGATACTCCAATACAGTAGAGTAGTATATAAGTACAACTATGCTCTAGGGGAATAACATCTTGCGACTCGTTGTTGATTCCCAATTATCCTGCCTGACCACATCCAATCAAATCTAAGCTTTAATATTATCACTCACCTATCTAATCTCCACATCACCCATTATTTCTCACATATTGTGCTGCAAAAGCATCAAGGGTCATGTCATTGACTTGGTGAGCCAGTAGTCACTCAAGAAGATAAGGGCTAATAAACCAAACTTCACTTTGGGGGCTTTATAATGGGGAAGGAAAAGGCAGAACCCATCTCCTCGCATTAGGCTCCAGTGTTTACAACCACTGGAGCCTAACAAGGGAATCTGCTCCAGCTCGGAGGTCTGATGAGGGGGGTGATCGATCCCCTTGTGGTGAAACTCTGGAGTCCACCATGAGGGGACTAGTCCCAACAAGGATAGGGACAGAGTCACAGATCTGAGCACTAAGGTGATTCGATAATTCAATAGTGAGAGACTATATATGACTTAATTTATATACTTGCTTCACCTGTGACACCCAGTGAAAAGTGGCCATGTTCACAGCAGATTATAGATGTTATCTAATGCTTTGTCATTATTTATATGCTTACATCTGCACATATATGACTATTGCCCTTCCTATCATGGGACAGCATAAGAGCAGCGTGCCTTCATATGCTTTGTAGATCATGCTACAAACTGTACAAAAACACGTTGCCTTCAACTACTGTTCCATGGACAACACTGACAGTGCTGGCCCCTCCATCCAGCAGCACTTAAACTGCATATGCTCAGCAGCCAACTTTGGCCTACCTCACATCGTTTCTACTGCAACATGGTATCGCCATTATCAAGATGCTAAATCAGATGAAGAATGGCAAAGAATAAAGGCTCACAAATATGATGGTCTGGACAACTCAAGGCCTTCTTGACATCGAGGAAAGCATGCAACTCGTGGGCATGGTAATATCCCTGCATGAAAGAGGGCACATCAAATGGCTTCCAGGGAGTAGGAACATCAAGGTGTAAGTTTACTTACTTTTTCTTGTCAATATCATTCAATCAACTCTGTGTAGACTTATTCAGAGCCGCCTGGTGCTCTCCTTGACTGTCCTAATCCTCACCCTGACTCACCAGATGCTGGCACTCCCCCCAACTCTCCTTGCCCCAACCTGCCACATGCTAATGCTCTCCCCGATCCCCCTAACCCTCACCCTGACTCACCAGATACTGGTGCTTCCCCCAACTCTCCTTGCCCTGACTCACCACATGCTGATGCTCTTCCCGATTCCCCTAACCCTTGCCCTGACTCACCAGATACTGGCACTCCCCCCAACTCTCCTCACCTTGACTCACCACATGCTGATGCTCTCTCCAATTCCGCTAATCCTCACCCTGACTTACCGGATGCAAACCCTTTGAGCCTGCCATCTCGTTTGATGCCATCATCTAACATACTATTGGATTTCAATCAACTTCAGAATCTTATACAGTATGAGCACTGAGCACACTCTGACATTGATCTCAAGGTGCTTTTTAACAGTGCTACATTCAAGCCAATGCAGGATACCATGGAATTCATCTGAGTGCTTTCTAATGCTTCAACTACAGACCCCATTTCTCAACTGTCTCATGACGCACTCAACCACCTTATCGATCCACCAAATATACCAGTCATTTTAGATGACCCTGCAACTCGGCACACCATATCTATTTATCTTGCCCTTGAGAACTCTTCATGTTATGCTCAACGTGGTCAAGCATAGGCCTGCAGAGGTTCAAGGGCTTACTGTCGCTATACAGCAGACAGGACGAGGGGGCCTGACGAGGGGGTTCCTTGACAGGGAGGCTAAGGCCGGCGTAAGACTAACATCGGGTTGAAGGGGGTCCACTCAAGGGTTTTCCTTGGCAGAGATTCTGAGGACCATTGAGGACCGAGGGATCAACAGGTCTTGGGGGCATCGCAGGACTAGCGATGGATCGAGGGTTCGAAGGAGCATCCACTCAACAGTAGGACAAGGACTGGGGGACCCGAGAGCAACTCCAAGATGCTAGGTAAATTGCAGGAGGTCTAAGATAGTGAATATACCTGAGTATTGAAGGTTTATATATGCGAGCCAAATGGTTAAGGGTAGGTAAATGGAAGAAGGTGAGTCAGTGATAGAAAGCGATGGAATCACAAAGAAGCTGAGTCACTATAGAGCAGATGCGATGGCATCAGATAAGTATTGGTGATACAACTGTGGATGAGTCACGCTAAATAAGTAAGCGGTATTGCAAAGGCAATGGTAAAAGAAAGGGACCCAGGCGGGGCTCGAACAGTGAGGGTCAAGGTCCTTTGGTGTACATGGTAAGTGAAGTAGGAAAAAGAAAAAGGGGTCCAACGAATCGTAACACTTCACAAGCTGCCTATGATGGTGTCATGCGCTTCTTCAGGCACAATTTTCCAGACATTGGGAACATGCCAACTTTCTACACTGTAGAGAAACTCATCCAGACTTACACTGGTATTGAATCAATCCTCATGGACATGTGTCCAAATACTTGCCTTGCATTCACTGAACCATATAGTAATCTAGTCAAATGTCCACTGTGTCATACTTCTTGTTGGAATGAAGCAAGACTTCAAGGTATCAATGGTCATCTTAAGATTCCTGCTCAGCAATTCACAATGATTCCTATTGGGCCTCAACTGCAGGCACGTAACTGAAGTTCTGAAAGTGCAGCTGCGATAGGCTATTTGTGGCACAAAACTCAAGAAATTCTTCACACTATCATTGCTACAAATTCCTTGCACATTCCCATTGTTGATGACATTGTGATGGGATGGGATTTCCTTGGTGCAGTTCTTCATGGGTGATATCACACAGCGCGACATTGTCCTTATGGTTTCACTTGACAGTGCACAGCTTTATGAGAGCAAAGAGTCTGATTGCTGTATGTACATATGAATTATAGCCAATCTCTCCCCAGACATTCAATATCGCAAACTCAATGTTCTTTCTGGTGGTTTTATATCTGGTCCCAAAAAGCCCAAGAACATTGATTCATTTCTCTTTCCTGGTATGCACCATCTTGCTGCAATCCAGTGCCAGGATCTAACTATGTGGGATCTGATAACTGACATGCACTATATCTCTTTTGTCTATCTCCTTTTTATGACTGCAGATGGCCCTGGCTTGGTTTATTGGGATGGGATGGTTGGTCATAGTGGCAAAAACGGATGTCACTTATACT
>JBBPMJ010000423.1:0-28458 GCA_038090255.1 Austroboletus niveus
TGTGAGCCCTGAAATCCTGGTGCCATTATCTTCATGGCAGCTCCCATCCAGTCCAAGTCTTTATGGACCACAAGAACCTGACCTACTTCCGGTCAGCACAAAACCTCAATTGCCAACAAGCCTGTTGGCTCCTTGACCTTGCAGATTTCGATCTGACCATGATCCATGTCCCTGGTAAACTCCTTGCTGGCCCCAATGCCCTCTCCCGCTGCCCTGACCTCCTCCCCTCTGATGACGCTGACAATGAAGGTGTTACCCTTCTACCCCCATCCCTGTTTGTCAATGTCGTTGATGCCATGCTCCAGGAGCACATCTCATCTCATTCCAAGATGGACCCCTTCATCCTCAAGGGCCCTTCAATCCCTTGATGGAACCATTTCTCCCACCTTTCAGTCTTGACTCTCTGATTGGCAGTACAACAATGGCATCCTTACATTCCAAGGCTGCATCTACATTCCCCCTGACGAATCCCTCCGGTGCTCCATCCTCCAGCACTGCCATGACCATGAAACTGCTGGTCACCCTGGCTATCTCAAAACTCACCAGCTCGTTGCCACTGAATTTTGGTGGCCAGGCCTTGCTCAATACATACATAAGTACATTGAAGGTTGTGCCTCATGCCAACAACATAAGGCCAACACCCACCCCACCATACCTCCACTCACCCCTATTCGCTCCACCTGCACCTGCCCCTTCCAACAGATCTTGTGCAATCTAATCACTGATCTCCCTGAATCCTCGGACTTTGATACTCTCTTGATCATGGTCGACCATGGCCTTACTAAGGGGGTAATTCTCTGCCCCACCAAGAAAACCATCACTGCCGAAGGGGTCACACTCCTCTTTTTCCACAAAGTCTTCCTCCAATTCAGTCTTTATGACAGAATTATCTCTGATCATGGCCCACAGTTCACCTCTGCCTTTGCCAAAGAGTTGGGACACACTCTCAACTATTCCCTTGCACTCTCCACCATGTACCACCCCCAGACTAATGGTGAAACCGAACAAGTCAACCAGGAAGTTGAAACCTATCTCCACATCTTCTGCAGAAGCAACCCCACCACATGGTCCGAATTCGTCTCTCATGCTAAGTTTGCTCACAATCACTAACCCCACTCTGTCACTGGACAGCCCTCATTCTATCTCATGATGGGATATGAACCCCATGCCCTTCCCTCAGTCATCACCGACTCCCACATCCCTGCCATTGAGAACTGCCTCAAAACCCTCATTGCTGCTCGCAATGAAGCTTTCATCACCCATGAACTCACTCACCAAGTCATGGCATCCTGAAACCACCAATTCTTTACCCCTTTTATCAAGGGATCCAAAGTCTGGCTTGAGGCCAGAAACCTCAAATGCTCCATCGTCAACCCGAAGTTCACCCCAAAATGTGAAGGACCCTTTACCATTGTTAAGGTGCTATCTCCCATCACCTACAAGCTGTGCCTCCCATGATCGTGGAAAATCCACCCAGTGTTCCATGTATCCCTCCTATCTCCCTACTGCAAAAACCCTGTACACAGGCCGAACTACCCCTCCCCACCACCTGACCTTATCAATGGGCATGAAGAATATGAAATCAAGAAAATCATCTGCCATTGTGGACCTCTGTCCTCCCATTCCTTCCTGATCTGATGGAAGGGATACACTGCTGAGGAAGATTCCTGGGAATCCAAACAGAACCTACAGAACTCCGGTTCCCTCCTCAACGACTATAAATGTTGTCACTTGATTTTCTCAATCTCCAACCAAACCAAATCCCTCACAATCATGTCCATCACCCTCTCCACACTCTCTCCTGCCCCCAGCGATGTCCCCTCCAACATCACAGAAGCCAGTTGATCTATGACCACCCCCACCAACAACCCCCTCAAAATCAACGATGCTCCCATTCCTGTGCCTCCCCTCTCTCTAATCCAACATCTCCGCAACAATGTGGAAGGCATTCCCTCTGCATGGCCCAGCTTTAGCTGGACCCACCCTGAACCCCTTGTCCCCACTATGATACCAATTCCCCTTGCCCAACAAATTTCTAACCATCCCACTTGCCTCCCATTATCTATACCCCCCGCTGCTCTACCCAACCACCCCACACCCCTTGATGATGACCTTGCCACCACCATTGCCACTGAACTCTGAGACTTTAGTCTCACCATGGCACTTGATGCCCACATGGAACCCCACTCCCCCTTTGCTCTCATGTACCGTCTCTTCTTGACAAACTCTTGTATCACCATCTCCACTGCCACTGCCACTGCCTCTGCCACTCAAGCATTGGCCAACCTTCATATCCATTGCCTTCATCAAACCCTGGAGCATGACCTCATCCAGCTGATGCATCAGCTGGATATGACTGACTTCATTATCGACATTGATCGATACCTCCAAAACCTTGCTGCTACTGGCAATGACCATGTCTCCACCCCATCCACATCTTCTGAACCACTCTCTGCCCAAGAAGTCACTGCCCTAGATCATGCCAATAACTACTGGGCTGGTAACCAAGGAGTCTGGTCCCTTCCCCCCAACCACCCTTGCTATCACGAAGCATGTTACCAATGCCACTACCTTGGACATTGCCATCCCCTTTGTCTCTTTTATCAATGTCCCATCTGCCACAGGCAATCCCCAGGACATCCCCAATGTGCATGTCCCATGCATCCACAAACTCCTCGCGTATTCACTTCCTCCTCATTGGACACGTCTACATACCAGTCCCCTCATTTCTTGCGCTCCTCCTCTTTACACCGTGGCTATTCTATTCCACCAGGATAATGCCCCAATGTTCAGATCCCTTGTTGGGTCCCCACTCCCTCTCCCTATCTGTCAGCAGCAGATGACTATGAGTTCTTTGTCAGTGCTGAAGCTGACAACAACAAGACTGGGTCCTGTCATGATGACTACTAAGATTTCATCGCAGTCTCACCCATACAACAGGGGTAATGTTATGATTTGTTGGACCTCTCTTTTCTTTTCCTTATATTTACTCATCGTGTACACCAAAGGACCTTGACCCTTGCTGTTCAAACCCTGCTTGGGTTCCTTTCTTTTACCATTGTCTTTTCATTCCCACTTACCTATTTAGTGTAACTCATCTGCAGTTGTATTACCAACCTTTATCTGATGCCATCACATCCATTCCGTAGTAACTCAGCTTCTTCATGATTCCATTGCTTTCTATCACTGACTCACTTTCTTTCTTTGCCTACCCTTAATCATTTGGCTCATGTATATAAACCCTCAATACTCAGGTGTATTCCCTATCTTAGACCTCCTGCAATCTACCTAGTATCTTGGTTGCCCTCGGTCCCTCAGTCCTCGTCCTACTGTTGAGTAAACACTCTCTTCATACCCTTCAATCCGTCGCTAGTCCTGCGACAACCCTAGACCCATTGATCCCTCAGTCCTCAATGGTCCCCAGAACCTCTGCCAAGGAAGACCCTTGAGTAAACCCTCCCCCTTCAATCTGTCATTAGTCCTACGACAGCCCTAGCCTCCCTGTCAAGGAACCCCCTCATCAGGCCTCCTCGTCCTGTCTGCTGTATAGTGACAGTAAGCCCTTGAACCTCTGCAGGCCTACACTTGACCATGTCGAGCATAACACAGTGCATCTAATTTGCCCAATTCAGTCTAAATACAACCATCTGATCTAGTAAATGTCTGCCACATCTTGCTCTGGCTAATGTTTCTAGACTTTGACTTGAGCTTCCCATAATGGCTCAGTGGGTTTGGTGGCATGATTAGTGCTGTGCTGGCCCAGCTTGGCCTGAAAGCCATGGCTTGGGCCTGGCTTTAGGGGACTCTGGCTTCGCTGTGCCTAAGGCCAGGCCATAAGCCCCCGAGAGCCATCAATGAGGGCCTGGCCTGGCCTGAAAGCCAGGGCTTTGACTCAAGCCACAGTCTATTGTTGCATGTGCACAAGCACGAGCATGCACACAGATGTATCATCTGCATGTATGCCCATGCTTGCACATGTTTGATAACACCTTGTCATTGTTGTTGTTATCAGTCATATGGCCTGCATCATCATTGTTGGCCATGTGGTGTTGGGGCACTGTTGCATTGCCTACATCCTCGTTGTTGTTGTCATGGCTGCATTGTCCATGGTCACTGCAATGTCATCGTCATTGTGGCTGATGTCACTGTGACTGTGTTGTCTGTGGTCATGGTTATATTGTGGTGGTGGCTGTGACATTGTCATCATTGCAGCTGATGTCACTGTGAGTGCATTGTCTGTGGTCGCAGTTACATCATCATGGTCGTGGCTGCGATGTCTGGGGTGGTCACCATTCACAGCTGCAACATCGAGGTCACAGTTATGTCGTCGATGATCACAGCTGTATGTCCAGAGTGGCCACTGTTCCGCCATCATGGTTGCAGCTATGTTGCCGTGGTTGTGGCTGCATCTGCACTTGTGTCATTGTGGTTGTGGCTGCAACATTGAGGTTTTTCTTTTGGTTCCTCATTTATGGTCCACTGGGGCATGGGCAACATCGAGGCAGCTATGTCATTGGTGGTCATGGCTGTAATGTCTGGAGTGGTCATGGTGTGGAGACCGGTGCGCCATTACACATATATCCCTCATTATTGACGTTCTTCATTACTTCTTTATCATTGCTTTTGGTCCCTACCTTTTTACTGTTCATGTATGTTGCTACTTACAAGACCGCCGGACTTCCGGACTAGCGGACTTCCAGAAGATCATCGGTCTCTTTGGTATTTCATAGGTTATGCCTCTTCATATCATCCCTACTTTGTCTTCTGTGCTACTGTTTCTTTATTTGAACACTACATAGCTATACGGACGGGAGTACCGAACATCACCGATGTTTCGGTCTTATCGGCCTGAGGTGAGAAGTTTTATCCCCGTCCCAATGGGTTGGTACCTCCTTGCTTCTCATCTCGTCACCCTTTGATGGACTTCCATCACAACCTTATTTATCTTTTTGGTTTCATATGAAGAGTTCAGGCATACCTGGACTATAAAATTTTGTACTGGTCATTTTGTAATGACAGCTACCATTTGGCTCACACCGTACACCGCTGGGACCATCTCCCTCTATCATTCTTACCGTTTCTAAGACTGGACCACTAGTCCTGCATTGCCTACACGCTTTTACGACTGACACTTGCCCTCCGGACGTCCAGACTTCCAAAGACCGCCCAAGCGGTCTTCCATTAGACCAATTGGTTATGCCCTCAACTTTGCGCAGGTCTTATTCCCTTGCTCCTAGAGTCCCTCTGGGGCAAACCTATTCACTCCCCACATCACACAGACAATTTCTGGTGGTCCGGACTTGCAGGTAACTACCTCATAGTCCACTCACCCACCTTTCAGTGTTTTTAACAGTTCCACCACCATGGTCATGGCTGCCCTCGGCCTCACCATGGCTATATCATTCGTGATCGTGTCTATGTCTGCACTTGCGTTGTCGTGGCTGTGACGTCAAGGTCACAGCTACATCGCTGTGGTCATGGCTGCATAGTCTGTGGTCATGGCTGCATCTGCACTTGCATCGTCATGGTTGATGTCATGTAGCTGTGTTGTTGGTCATGGCTGCATCATTGGACTTGGTCACGCCATCAATGTTATCTGTGAGAGAAAATGAATGAAAAATAGAAATAAATTAATAACCTACCATTATGGTCATAGACTATGTCAATGCATAATCAATGATAGCGTTGACAGTGGGAATTGGTTAACAAAAATACCATGGCTTTGGGGCTTGACAGGGCTTGGCCTGGCTTGGCTCAGGCCTGCAAAAATGCCAGGCTGGGCCATGAGCTCCCCTTAAGCCACCACTATGGCTCAGCTTGGCTGGCTCAGGGCTTATAGGCTGGGCTGGCATAGCACTAGACATGATAGGATGCCTGGGTTGATGGATATGCAGTGTGGATGGTTTAGATGTGTGTGCCATTTCTGCTTCACACTTCTGTCATATCCCTGATTTTCACTAAGTCTTCTCTGCTCCTCCATGTGTATCACCTCCACTATTCCATTTCTATGTTCTCCACTACTCCATCTCTGCTTTCCTCTTTCATTCATGTATGTTATGTTATGTTCCCCTTTGTTCTCTTCATAGTATAGTCTTCATTCCATCACTGCAGTGCTCAGGATAAGGCACACAGCTCCAGCTGTATAACTAACTGGCACAGCAGTGGTACTTAGTTTTCTTTGTCCCTCCATCCCTGACTTTACTTCTTTTGAACTATGACCTTCATATATAAATTCACTGTACTTAGTGATTCTGCAGCCCAGCCCAGCCCAAAAGCCCTGGCTTAGGGGGCTAGTGGCTTCATGAAATCACAGGCCAGGCTCCAGGTCTCTAAAGCCCCTAAAGATGGCCCAGCACAGCCCCAAAGCCTGAGTTTAGGCCCAGGCCACAGCTTCACACAAGATGCTATCAAAAGATACATGATGTTGTAGTATGAGACTCAAAAATAAGCAATTAGTTAATGTCAAGAATATCACCATCCCACTCATCATCAGTCTCCCAATCATCATCACCATGCACCTCAGGAGTGAGTGAGAAATCCTCTCAAATGATAACACTAGACCCTGTGCTACACTTCAAAAATTGAAGGGCCTCCACGATATCAGCCTTGAGCTGGTTGCGATGCTTGCTGATGGTTATCCCTGCAGATGAAAACACACATTCTAAGGATACAGAGCTGGCCATAATGGGGAGAAAGTCCTGCACCAGAGATCCCCATACTGGGTATCATGCAGAGTGCATTCCCCATCACTGCACGATGGTGGTGTCACCAAGATATTCCCGCACATTGAGGTAGTCATGGAAACCTTGCAGCCACAGGCATGTGGGATCACCACCATGCTTGCTGCTCTGATTCTAGCCAAGTGCACCCTCATTAGGCTTGCCATCACTGTCGTTGTCAATACTGGATCCCAAAAGGGTGTCAAGCTTGGGGTTGCATGTTGTGATGTGACATTTGTGGCCCATGGGCTGTGGGGTATTGGTGTCAGAGTTGTACATAGTGTAATAATGTTCCTTGTACTGTTGGATTTGTTAAAGGAGAGGGAGAGCATGATTAAGAAAAAAAAACTTATGATCAATTTAGCATGCTTCATTGCTTCGTTTGCAAGTTGTTTACCCCAATTGGCACAGATGTAATCAAGCTTTTGATGAGGATCAAGAACTAGCAAAAGCAAGTGAGCATCAGATAGCCTAGAATAGGTATTGCAAGACCACTTACTCATTGTGATGATATATGTGTCAGATGCCACTGTACACTCATAGTAATGGGATATTTTTTGCACCCCTGCTTCAAGTGCAGCCCTGAATTTTGTAAATTTCTTGCTCTTTGTGCATGACAACCATGCTTTGTGTAGCATCTCTAATGCTGGGAGGGCTGTGTGTAATATTGGACCTTGCTCTGTCAAGAAAAAGTGTTGAGTGTTCTCTGCAAACTAATGTGAACAGTGTCATGATAGTGTGTGATGTGTGATGAAAGGAATAATGACATACCATGAGAAGGGCTAGAAGCAGGTGGACTTCGTCCCACTCTTCTTCTGATAACTGGAGCCCCAGGACTTTACAGTGCTTCTCTGAGTCGTTCCTGCAATCTTTGAATGTGAGCTGTTCAATAAAAGTGTTGACATCCTATATTAAGATCAGCAAGTGTAAATACACAGATATTATCAGATATACTTACCTCTTTGAGTTCAAGTGCACGGCTGAGCATGTTGAATGTTGAGGACCATCAGACTTTCATATTGACAGTGAGTTGCAAGGGAGGCGAGTATGTCTGAATGGTCTTGAATAATTCTTTACATTGTGCTGATGAACGAGCCTAAGAATACCTGTCAGTGTCTTGGCAACTCCTATTACATGTAAAAGTACATACCTTGACAGAGATGGCATGAACGAGGCCAATCGGGTCTCGATCCTCACTGACAACAATATCAGCATCAGATGAGGAGGAGTCATAATGTTTTAATATGCTGTACATTGCAAGAAATGTCTGTGTCGCAAGATTGATGACGTGAGCCATACAGCTGTGATAAGATGTATGTGATAATCAATATACTGTACATGGTTACAATCAGGACCAACTTACCATAACTGTCACTTTGCCCCATCAAAGGGCTTACCCATCTTGGACATCAGGAGACGTGCAAACTGTTATGATTCATTGGGCCCCTCTTTTCTTTTCCTTACATTTACTCATCATGTATACCAAAGGACCTTGACCCTCACTGTTTGAGCCCCACTTGGGTTCCTTTCTTTTACCATTGTCTTTTCATTCCCACTTACCTATTTAGCGTGACTCATCCACAGTTGTATTACCAACCTTTATCTGATGCCATTGCATCCATTCCATAGTGACTCAGCTTCTTTACGATTCCATCGCTTTCTATCGCTGACTCACTTTCTTCCTTTGCCTACCCTTAACCAGTTGGCTCACGTATATAAACCCTTGATACTCAGGTATACTCGCTATCTTAGACATTGCCCTTGGTCCCTCAGTCCCCATCCTACTATTGAGTGGACGATCCCTTCATACCCTTGATCTGTCGCTAGTCCTGTGATGTCCTCAAACCCGTTGATTCCTCAATCCTCAACAGTCCTCAGAACCTCTGCCAAGGAAGACCCTTGAGCAGACCCCCCCTCGACCCAACATTAGTCCTACGCCAGCTTTAGCCTCCCTGTCAAGGAACCCCCTCATCAGGCCCCCTTGTCCTGTCAGCTGTATAGTGACAGTAAGCCTTCGAATCTCTGCAGGCCTACGCTTGACCACATCGAGCATAACACAAACTTTGTCATCATCGTGTCGTTGTTGCTCGCATTGTCACTTGTAACATATCCAATCTAATGATATTGTGAGCAGATAAATATAGCTAGCAGAATATGTACCCTATGAATAATACCGAGACATTTGATAGCTTTATATAGTGCCTGCCCCAGATGGACCCCATTGTGTGTATTGTTGAGCTGGATGAATGCAATAAGGCCTGTGTGAAGGGTCCACATGTGCGGTGCATTCTCTTCGATCCATGATGCAGTGACGGCAAAATAACCATCACAGTTGGAGGCCTGCCAGGCATCACAAGTAAGGCTGATTTGTCCTTGGACATTTTGGCCCTATTGTACTATGTTAGTTCAGTAATGTGTAAGGACATGTGTACATACTGATAGTTTCTTTTTGAGCGAGAGGAAGTTGATCTTGAATTTCTTGATAATGAGCTCGTGCACCATGATACGACCAGGTACCTTGATCTTGTTGGGAGCATGCGATATGATGTTGAGCAATCGTTGGAATGTTGGATGCTCCATGCAATGAATAGGCTGTAGCATCATTCATTAGCACGTTAATGAACATTAGTGAAATTGCTCACCTGATCTGTGGCAACAAGCCACTCGATAGTGGCATTGCAAAATGCAGAGTCAGAATATTGAACAATTGTGCCCGCTGGCACAAGATGACTGTCGAGGGAGGGTTGCCTACTGATGCCAGTGCTGGACGAGGTGGTGTTGCATTGACAAGCTTCTTCTTCTCGGCAGCATTTGGTATCAGCAGGTAACATGGATGTGAACCCATTGGCAGTAGCCCACTTCCGATATGTTTCTTCATGGGCTGCTTGCTGATGACACTGCAGCATAGTCATTTGGTCAACAATAGCAACGTGCTTTTTGAGTTGTTTGCTAGTACAGAGGATCAATGAAAAATCAAATAATGTAGAGAAAAATGCACCTGCAAGTGTTACAATCTTGAACCTTCTTGTTGTCCAAGTTCAGGTACGGAGTGGAGAAGTGTGCGTCGATGTCGTGAGTACGTTCCGCTCATCCCCTCTTGATTGGCTCATCTACATCAATGACCTGGACGTCCTTGAGGAGACCATCAGATCTGGTAGCAAGAGCCCCATCTTGGGCAGCTCTGTTAATCTGTGATGCTACACAGTCCTTCTGAAGTCCTACAAAGTGTTCATCAGTAATCAGATACAATCGCCATGAACTTACCTTTTTTCTTTTTGAGTGGGCTATCAGCATCGGATTCAGCATCGGACATGACAGCATCAATGTCAAGGACTTTGCGAGTCTGTTTTGGGCCAGCCTTGCCGCCAGAAGCCAGCATATTCACTGCATTGTCACCTGCAGGTGGCCATATTGCTATCTGAGCTTTCCGGTGGGAGGGAAGCTCCAAATTGGCAGCATTATCAGCACATGTCACATGTGTCAATGGTATGGCTGTATGTTTGGGCCAGTGAGGCTGTTCGGTGTCAGACATATCGCCTGTAATAAACTGGCAGACAAAATGAAAATTTCATAACCACATACCATTTATAGTTATCGGCCCTTGCCAGTAACAGGGATGCATAATCCTTTGTACAGCTTCAGGGCTTCTGGGGCCTGGCTTGGCTTGGCTCATGGCTTCTCAAAACAGCAAGCCGAGCTCCAAGCCCCACCAAGCCCCTAATGCAGCCCAGCTCAGCCTGGCTTTTTGGGGCCTAGCTTGGTTGGCTCATGGCTTTCAGGCCAGGCCATGGAATCACTAACTGTACTATATCTTAGTTCTCTAGTTCAAATATCAACTTAGTTCTACCTTCTCTCTCTTCTCCACCATTGAGCTTGTCATTGAGTTCTTTCACTTGAGTTTTAACAACTCTCCTCTGACATTTCATCACTCTGAACCTCCACTCTGCTCCCCTCATAAATTAGAGACAATGGAATTGAACAATGGTGCACCACATAAGGTGAAGCAAAAGTCCCTATCCCCTCTGACCAACTCCAGCACTCCAGAGTTTGCTACCCAGTTCCCAACAGACCCATACTTAACAACTTCTGAAGCTGATTTAACTACTCAGTGCTCAGCTTCCAGCCACAGTGTGTGCCACTCATTATTTCATCTGTTTCATCCCTATCTTGTGCTCCCTTGCCTCTGCCATCCCCTCACTCAACCTTTTCACCTACACTGACACTCACACAACCATTCCAATTTAGCCATACCTGGCCTATGCCAATTTTTCCTTGCATGAAGTCAAGCACCAAGTATTCATCTTAGTTTCAAAAGTTTTATGAAGGTTGATAATGTAGTGATTAGTGCATAGAATGGTATTCATCATCAGGAGTTATCATGGTCATGAGTTTGACACTTCAGATTGGCAAATTTTTTTAGCTAGTGTTTCCTGTAATCACTTCCAATTCATGTGCAGTTTTCTGTATTTAATTGATCAGGTTTTAAGTGATTCAACCAATGAAAATAACACAGCCCACCACTGATTCGTAAGTCATTCTAGCACTTAATATAACTATCCACAGTGTGTCACACTTTGAAGTGGATTGAATCAATGTAACTACCATTTTCGGCCACTCAACAGTCTCCCGAACATCCTCCTGCCCACCCTGGGCCAGGGAGGTCTTTATTCCACGCGCGCAGTGAGGTCCTAGGCTCGTCTGCTGCCCCCCGCTCGAGCCGCGCCTGGCGGGCGCGTGACGCGTGACGTGACACGCTTGCCTTATCGGGAAATTTACCTGCACCGCCACGCGTAAATTTCTCGCACTAAGTCCCTTTATCCACACCCGCTTGGTGACGCCGGATATCTCCCATGTGTGTGGGTACCAAAATGCTGACCCACACCCACGCTGTTGCCTATCTGAAGTCGCACGCACCCTTAGGCGCATGACATTTTGCTGATCGGCGAGGTCAATGAATAGAAATGGGAACAAAGAAATACGTAGAAGGGAAATAAAGGAAGAAGCAAAGAATAAATGTGAACCTAAAGAGTGATGATGTGAGCCGAAATCTCGACGTGTAAGTACATCTTCTCGCCGTAACTTGTGTCAGTTGAACGTATCCGTGAATAATAGCATGCATAGGTGGAATGTGATTGCGCAGCAGTTGACTTCTAACCCATCTCCAGTCAGTTCATTGGTATAAACAAAAGACATCCAACTATACGCGCTGGAATTATGTGCGAAAGAAGTCACAATCATTGCCGTTGTCGTAATTCTAGGGTCTTTCTTGGACCGGAAATGTTGGCAGGTGGTGATGAAAACGTTACAATAATATGTGTCACCTCGGTGACCCATCAAGGTATAAAAAAAAGAATGTTCTGATACCATATAATTTATATCCCGAAAAGCCTCAGGCCCTCAGCAAACTGATAGCTAACAAGATGTGGTCCACCCCTGCAGCGCAGCTGAGCGCCCTGCTTCTCCTCGCTATTATAATTGCAAATACAGTTCGACGACAACGATTTATCCGAAATCGCACTGATCGAAATGGATACCCTCTTCCTCCTGGTCCTACCCCGCTCCCATTCATTGGAAGCGTCTTTTCAATCGACAACAAGAGACCCTGGTTGACATACACAAAATGGCGAAAAGAATACGGTATGTGTGTACAACTCTCCGATGAACCGTCTCTGACTGGAACTAGGTGACATTGTGTACCTTCGGATTTTGGATACCGACACAATCGTGTTGAACTCTCCCTCTCACGCAACGGAATTGCTCGGGAAACGGTCACACATATACTCTGATAGACCATTTATTGCAACTGTTGAGCCGTGAGTGTCATAAACAAGGTTCAACCTCTGAGTTAGCTTGATTGTCGAGCCTTCCATGCTTCTAGGTACGGTCAAGGCTGTAATTTCGCTTTCCGACGTTATGGGGATTATTGGAGGTTATGTCGACGAATATTTCATCAAACTTTCCGTGCCGAGGCTCCTCTTGCATTTCGTCCAATGCAGCTTCGCAGGGCGCAACAGATGATCCTCAACATCATTGATGATCCTGAAGAATATCCTTCACACTATTCAACGTAGGCTTTATTTCCTTGTTCGGATCGAAATAACCTTAGTCGTTATAGGTTTTCTGCTGCAGTAGCTATGTCTAGCGTATATGACTACGAGCCCAAAGTTCGAAATGATCCCATTGTATCAGTCATCGAAAGCTTTCTGCGTTTTATTGTTCCAGCATTGACACCAGCGAGGGCAATTCTCATTCAGTTTTTTCCATTTCGTAAGCGACTCTGAGTAAAGCTGCAATATTACTGACTATTAGAAAGTGCTTCATATTCCTGAATGGCTTCCTGGATCAAGGATAAGTCGGGAAACAAAAGAAGCACTGAAAATGGAGAAGAAAGTCATTGAGATGCCCTACCAGTATGTTCGGGAGCGCATGGTACGTTTTCTTGGCACAGATTGCAAAATAGGACCCCATAACTGTGCTAGGAACGCAAAGAGAACATAAACGACACAATGGTATTCAACCACATTATTCACATGCAAGGTCTCGACGAGCCGCGCCGTTCTGAATATGAAATGGCTCTCAAACATGCATCTATAACCGCCTTTTTTGGTAATATATTACGTTTGCAAACCATTATTAATGGTCAAATCTCATTGTGGTTATGCAGGTTCCGTGGAGACGGTGTGTAGTAACATGAGGGATTACCGTCTTGCTTATCAGATATGCAGACATCATCAGCAACCATGACTTTTACAGTTGCAATGGTTAAGAACCCTCGAGTGTGGAAACGCGCCCAGGCAGAAATCGATGCTGTGATTGGGATGAACAGGCTTCCCGAATTTGAAGATAGGAAGTCGCTTCCGTACGTAGATGCGATTATTCGGGAAATGTTGAAATGGAAGCCCCCACTTCCTTTGGGTGCGTGTTTCCAGATTGTTTGTATTTTTTTACACAAGTATTGAAATGTGTTGGAGGTATCCCACACGCCACCACTCAATCTGATGTCTACAATGGTTGTTATATTCCAAAGGGTAGGGCCACTCCTGGGTAATATCTGACTGTGTTGACATTTCTTGGGATAGGTGCAACCGTGATCTTCAATGCTTGGTGTGTCAGAGTTAATCTTAACCAATTGTGAATTTACAAGGCTCCATAGGGCAATGTGTTACGACGATGTCCGCTATCCCAAACCTGACATGTTTTACCCCGAGAGGTTTTTGGATACAGAAGGTTGCTTGATAGATGACGACCCAGCTGATTTTGTTTTCGGATTCGGGAGGCGCGTATGCCCAGGTGAGCTACGTTATAAGCCACGAGCGAAAATCGCTCACGGAATAATATGGCTGATAGGCCGACATGTCGCCGATGCATCTCTGTGGAGCGCTATTGTGACGATGCTCGCTACACTTGAATTCAACCTTGCGAAAGACAAGGACGGAAATGATGTCATGTTCGAACCCAAATTTACAGATGGACTTGTTCAGTGAGTCTTGATGTTGGAATATGTGCTCCTAGTATATATTGATTTATCCATTTCAGCCGTCCATATAAATTCCCATGCTGCTTCACCCTTCGTACCCACGTAAGGAAGGAGGTCCTGGAACGTGTCCTCACTTGATGGAAGAGGAAGTGTTGAATGATATCTGATGTGTTGTGAATATGTACTTGTATGCCAAGTGTGAAGAAATATATTCAAACTGTTATGAACCTATCTAGAGGGACCACTTCCTGTAATGGAGTATTGCCATCTGCTATAACAACAGAAGTGTCGACCTTCTTTTCTATCCCGGAGATAACGGCGAATTATGTGCATTTTGTTGGGAAATACCAAGTCCAGTGAAAGACAACAGTCGATGACGGTGAGGTATGTAACGACGTGAAGAAGTGTTTCCCGTGTTGAATTGAACAAAGCTGGGGTTTCAATCAGACTCGACAAGGCATTTAACCACCTTTTAAGTATCCTCCTCCAGATCTAAGTCCTGCTGAAACATGTAGTCAAGTCATTCCGACTCATGCCATTTTTTCCGACAACGCTTGCTTCAGCTCCTTTGTTAAGGAGGAAGTGAATCGTTGGGTAACATCTTGAGGACAAGCAATGCTCTCTGAGTAGAGCGAGCATGACATCTGAAGGTGCTGATATTCCGATCGAGATTAGATATCCCATGGCCAGATTTGTCCACGCCGAGCTGCAACGTTCAGGAGAATTTTTCCAGCTAAATGAGGACTGCACACAGCATTCATGGAAAGGTGAAGTAGTGTATCCCAATTGGTACATGTAGAACCCCCTTTCGGATGAAGAAGTCGATTGTAGCAGACATTTTTTGCGTGCCCTGCCACAAGGCCGGGTTCGATGCACCGCTCGAGTACGCCGGGAGGATTCTTTTTTGTCGTCAGCGGTACCGACTGGGCGTTTGATATTCGGATCTACGCGGCGCGCCAGTACGAGATGATTCCGACCAAGTGCGTCTGTGAGACTGTGAGTCTGTTTTTTTCTTCTTCGATTTGAGCAATCGTGCTTGATCCATCCATTGACGTTCACGCTGCAGGTCGGATGAGATGAGACCGGGGTAGTTCTCCCTCTCGGACGACAGTCTGTACGCACAGTTCGTCACGGAGGACGCTAACCTGGGCGCCGGCATGGACTCGGACCTACCACATATCCCATATGATCATATGTGGGCGGACGACGTTCATTGGTCGCCTCTTCTCGTGCGGGGCGAGCGTTTTGTCGGACGAGCAGACTTTGACGAGGGGAACCTGATGAAGTGGTCTTGGTTTGGGAGCGTGTCTGCTGGTGACGAGACGCAGACGTGACGGTCGACGCTGTATGGGTCCTTACATGCCGTGTATGCTGTGCAATGTGAGTACAAAATAACATGTGTTATTTGTGCAAAAACGAGGGCCGTCCGTTGTATTAGACGGACGGGCAGGAGGGGTGGAAACGATATTCATGTGTTTGCAATAAAAATGTCACCTTCTGGAAAAGTTAGGAGTTTCTTGTACCATTGACGCCCATCCGTCAACTCGATAAACGCCAGGGCCTTATGATGACACAGGAATTGACTGGAATCGACAGTATTCAATACTGGTTCAAATTTACAGGATGATATGACGTAACAGCCACCAACGAATGTCCTGCAAGTCGATAGTTTCGTGTCTGTCAACTGACACGACCGGCACTGTGAATGTCGTCACGAAGAAATCTCGGGAAGGGGAGGAACTTGTTTGAATTTGAGCGCCCTCTGCATCAACCTAGTGTATTTCTACAGACGCATCTGGAAGGATGCGTTTGTACATGTGAGGCGGAATGAGAGCATACGCATCACTCCATGCTCATCTCCCACTGCCTCGAATTCGCTGCTGACCTGTCCCTAGACATAAGTTAGCTTGTTGGAGGGACTAAGAATGAGAGCATCAGGTCAACGTACCTTTAGATTCAGAACTTCAGAGATTGGGATTGGTGATGGTTTTTGTCATAGCGTGCGATCCTAAATTCGAGCACGTTAACATGCTTGGCCAACGATGTGAAGAGGCAATATCTTACCGCCGTAGTACTTAGTACTTGTGGTGTATCATCTCCTGTGCCATTGGTGACATTGTGTGCCAGGCTTGAGGTGAGAGTCGTGTGGGATGCGATGACAGTGGACTTGAAGTATCTACCTCACGCGCTCGCAGTCACCGCTATTACCGTCTCGGTGTTGGCATTATTGAGGGGACAGGAGCATCAACCTGCGCTCATCGTTGTCGAGGTGAATTATGATCGGGGAGGGACGTCATCGAGATTCATTGGGTTCAGAAGGCTGACAGTTCACATGCCTGTCCCCCTCGGGCCGACTCAGAAACTTTCGGAGCTCGCGACCTCTGTTCTTTCGCCAACCATGCTTTGCTCTGCCCAAGTGGTCCTCAGTTCATGTCCATCATGGTCTTTTTATTCTCTGTGCACGCGAAAAAGTCGTCGACTCGTCTTCGCTTTCGTACGGTCAATCTGCTCAAGACCATGATCACTGTGTGGTACCAGGTATCGTCAAAAACTACTTGAGCACGAGCCCATAATCTCCACGAGCTTTCTAAGTACCGGCTCGTCTTATGGCCCGGGCCAGTATAACTAGACCCGAAGTCCAAAAGTTTCAGCATCTGCCCGTACATTGCTATCCCCTCCGACACGAATTCTGGTTCCTTCTTCTTCCACCAGTATCACAACACCCCGACTGTCGGTGTGCCTCGACCGACGACGTGGGTCACTTAAGATGAGTCGGTCTCGCATCTGGTTGAGGTATTCCTGAATCCTGATTAAGTATAGCTCTCGGGTTCTGGCAACAATAATTCAGCCTAATTTTAACTGGTCCATAGTTTTGATCTCTGGAGTGGTGTCAAGCATATCGGTTGGTCAGGGTCCGAGATAGGTGTCGTCTGGGCATCTTTCTGTTCAAATATGAATTGCAATCTGACGTTCTCGAAGCAGAGGATGCTAACTTTGGTTCCGAGTCCTCCAAACCACGCGTTTTCATGTTTTTGACTTCATCGCCTACGATGTTCTACCAGGCTTCAATTTAATACTCCCAGGAATGAGTACGGGTGTAATTTTGGTTATCCTAGGCACCTTTGTTCGCTCCGTGAGAGTCAGAGAGACAGGTTTCCACGCTGGAAATATAAAGCGCAGTGAGTCGTGCGCCTGACTCTGCCCATTGCAGATTAAGTATGGTCACGAGATCAATGAATGGAAATGGGAACAAAGAAATACGTAGAAACAAAATCGAAGAAACAAAGAATAAAACGAAGAATAAACTTAAAGAATGATGACATGCACCTAAATCTTGACGTGTAAGTACATCTTTTAGCCCTGTAACTTGCGTCAGCTGAACAGTACTTAGCTACGCCTGTGAATAGTACACACAGGTGGAATGTGGTTGTGTAGTAATTGACTTCTAACCTGTCTCCAGTCAGCTCATTGACATAAATAAAGGATATCTGACTATACGTGCTAAAATTATCTGCGATAAAAATCGCAATCATTTTCGTTGTCGGATTTCTAGGATCTTTGTTGGACCGGAGATGTCAGGTGGTGATGAAACCGTTACAGCATGTGTCTCCTACCGCGCCCCGGTGACCCATCAAAGTAGTATTCTGATAATATAAATTACCCTCAGCGAACTGATAGCTAACAAGATGTGGTCCACTCCTCCAGCGCAGCTGGGTGCTCTGCTTCTCCTCGCTATTATAATCACAAACACAGTTCGACGACAACGATTTATCCGAAATCGCACTGATCGAAATGGATACCCTCTTCCTCCTGGTCCTACCCCGCTCCCATTCATTGGAAGCGTCTTTTCAATCGACAACAAGAGACCCTGGTTGACATACACAAAATGGCGAAAAGAATACGGTATGTGTGCACAACTCCCCGATGAACCGTCTCTGACTGGAACTAGGTGACATTATGTACCTTCGAATTTTGGATACCGACACAATCGTGTTGAACTCTCCCTCTCACGCAACGGAATTGCTCGGGAAACGGTCACACATATACTCTGATAGACCATTTATTGCAACTGTTGAGCCGTGAGTGTCCCAAACCAAGTTCGACCTCTGAGTTAGCTTGATTGTCGAGCCTTCCATGCTTCTAGGTACGGTCATGGTTGTAATTTCGGTTTCCACCGGTATGGGGATTATTGGAGGTTATGTCGACGAATATTTCATCAAACTTTCCGTGCCGAGGCTTCTCTTGCATTTCGTCCAATGCAGCTTCGCAGGGCGCAACAGATGATTCTCAACATCATTGATGATCCTGAAGAATATCCTTCACACTATTCAACGTAGGCTTTATTTCCTTGTTCGGATCGAAATAACCTTAGTCGTTATAGGTTTTCTGCTGCAGTAGCTATGTCTAGCGTATATGACTACGAGCCCAAAGTTCGAAATGATCCCATTGTATCAGTCATCGAAAGCTTTCTGCGTTTTATTGTTCCAGCATTGACACCAGCGAGGGCAATTCTCATTCAGTTTTTTCCATTTCGTAAGCGACTCTGAGTAAAGCTGCAATATTACTGACTATTAGAAAGTGCTTCATATTCCTGAATGGCTTCCTGGATCAAGGATAAGTCGGGAAACAAAAGAAGCACTGAAAATGGAGAAGAAAGTCATTGAGATGCCCTACCAGTATGTTCGGGAGCGCATGGTACGTTTTCTTGGCACAGATTGCAAAATAGGACCCCATAACTGTGCTAGGAACGCAAAGAGAACATAAACGACACAATGGTATTCAACCACATTATTCACATGCAAGGTCTCGACGAGCCGCGCCGTTCTGAATATGAAATGGCTCTCAAACATGCATCTATAACCGCCTTTTTTGGTAATATATTACGTTTGCAAACCATTATTAATGGTCAAATCTCATTGTGGTTATGCAGGTTCCGTGGAGACGGTGTGTAGTAACATGAGGGATTACCGTCTTGCTTATCAGATATGCAGACATCATCAGCAACCATGACTTTTACAGTTGCAATGGTTAAGAACCCTCGAGTGTGGAAACGCGCCCAGGCAGAAATCGATGCTGTGATTGGGATGAACAGGCTTCCCGAATTTGAAGATAGGAAGTCGCTTCCGTACGTAGATGCGATTATTCGGGAAATGTTGAGATGGAAACCCCCACTTCCTTTGGGTGCGTGTTTCCAGATTGTTTGTATTTTTTTACACAAGTATTGAAATGTGTTGGAGGTATCCCACACGCCACCACTCAATCTGATGTCTACAATGGTTGTTATATTCCAAAGGGTAGGGCCACTCCTGGGTAATATCTAACTATGTTGACGTTTCTTGAGATAGGCGCAACCGTGATCTTCAATGCTTGGTGTGTCAGATTAATTTCAACCAACTGTTAATTCTTACAAGGCTCATAGGGCAATGTGTTACGACGATGTCCGCCATCCCAAACCTGACATGTTTTACCCCGAGAGGTTTTTGGATACAGAAGGTTGCTTGATAGATGACGACCCAGCTGATTTTGTTTTCGGATTCGGGAGGCGCGTATGTCCAGGTGAGCTACGTTATAAGCCACGAGTGAAAATCGCTCACGGAAGAACATGGCTGATAGGCCGACATGTCGCCGATGCATCTCTGTGGAGCGCTATTGTGACGATGCTCGCTACACTTGAATTCAATCTTGCGAAGGACAAGGACGGAAATGATGTCATGTTCGAACCCAAATTCATAGATGGAATTATCCGGTGAGTTTTGATGTTAGGATAGGTGCTCCTAATTCATTCCCTTTCAGCTGTCCAGATAAATTCCCGTGCTGCTTCACTCTTCGTACCCACGTAAACAAGGAGGCCCTGGAACGTGCCCTCACTTGATGGAAGAGGATGTGTGAAATGGTATCTGTGCGACTGATATGTTGGGAATATGTATACGAAAAGTCCATTGTCCACGAAATCAGACGAAAATAGTCCGAATTTCCTTGTCACAAAATGTTACTAGGGGTGATCTCCGCCACGAGGTAGTGAGTACGTATGGGGCACAAATACACGAATTCCTGCGGGGAATGCATCAAGCTACGTGACAATGGTCGCCAGTTGCACTGACTTACTAACCGGTGTTCTCAGACCGAGGATCAAATAATCCTAGATAATAGCCGAGGATTTACATGCAGGACATATATATCTTGAAGAGGACAGAAGTCTGGATACATGTTTTTGCAAAATAGCCCTTCTGGAAAGTTAGTTGTTTTCCGACGTCCAACTGAAAGATCTCGACCGTTTTGTGACCGACACATCGTTTGAGCGTACTGACAACTATTTCAGATGTGGTCGCGATTTTGATCTTTTTTTTTCTTTTGCGGTGAGTGCATGAAAAACTCTTCAGAAAATCTGCCAGTTCAAAGGAAAAAGTCCTGGTGAGTTTGAAGTACTTACATGCTGACAGTGAGTTATTCAATGCCACGCAAAGAACTCTTCCGAGTCGATGAGGCTAAGTACGGGCCCGTGGCTAAATCGTGTATGCAATTTCAGTGTAAACATAAACCTACTACGTACGGTACTCCTAAGAACCAAGTATGAACTCTCTAGCATTCTACTACTTTCACAACGCACTGGTAACCCAACACTAAATGATCGGTCGATTGATTGTAGCTAATAAATGTAGGTGTGTACTATGCGAGACAACAAGGTGCATTTAATGCGATTAGCGACGACTAGAGGGGTGCGCCGAGACAGCAAGGACAGAAACGGGGTGATTGGAAAGCATCCGACGCCACGTACGCGCGCACCTTATGAATACGGTAAACCCCCACTCCCGTTTCCGTTGGCTTCAACACCATTGCCGCTACCCATACTTGGCCCAAACTTTCCTCGTTCCCGTTCTCGCTCCTTTCCCCGGTCACGTTCACGATCCCTTTGATTTTCCCGTTCGTACCGCCCTCCAGGACCCAACGGCGCTGGTGGCTTGGGAGGTAATCCCACAGGTCGAACAGGTAACGATGGGTGCATAGATGTCCTTGAGGAACCCCTCTCACCCCTTTCACCTCTGTCAGAAGGATGGTACCGTCCGTGTTCTTGACCGTGGCCATGACCATGACCATGGCCATATGACTGCCCGGGTAATGGTGGAGGATAAATGGGCGGGGGATGCGCGGCATATCCATTCGTAGGTCCTGCACCTGGGACAAGTGGTGGATATGTACCGGGTGGCGGGTGCCCATATCCAACCCCTGGTGGCATACTTGCACCAGACGGGCCTTGCGCTTGCTGCATCAATGCGGTGAGCATTACAGGAGGTGGAGGTGGCCCTCTCGCTGGGCGACCATGGCCGGGACCATGGCCGGGTGGTACGTGTCCGTAGAATCCCTGTCCGTGCTGAAGTGCAGGACGTACGTGGTCGGGGGGCGGGTAAGGATGTTGTTGCGGAGGGAGGTTGTTCCGGCGTCCTCGCTTGTCAAATTCGTGCGAGGGTTCGTATACCGGGAGTCTGAGAATTAGAATAATTGAGCATGAGGAAGTGGATCGATGGTCATGACTCACGTTTTGGGATCGGCAGGTAATGGGTCCGTCCAAAAGTAATCATGATCAAGCGCTTGGGAAGCTGTGATTCTATCCCGTGGGTTACACGTTAGGAGCTTGTCCAGGAGATCACAGGTCTCTGGCCCAATGCTGATGCTGCGCCCGACCGAGGCGACAACGTCAAAAACTATTCGATGGCGGAGCCCATGTCACCAGATGCCCACCTGACAAATGTAGGTTTCAACTTCTTTGCGTGATTCTGGAACCGCTTGACCCCTTCACACCCAGGTAATGCATCGAAGTTGGGCCATGTATGCTGGTTAGGTGTCCCACACAATTGCCAGATCTTTTCCAATTGATCGATGTCGGATGTCCCAGGAAGGATCGGCTTTCGCATGAACATCTCGCCGAGGACACAGCTACAGACATGTCAGTTAGAGATGGTTCTCGTGGCAAAGAACCACGACAGAACGACTTACCCAATTCCCCATATATCAACCTCTCCTCCATACTGCCTCGCTCCAAGGAGCAACTCAGGAGGCCTATACCACCTTGTCACGACGCAATTTGTATACCTCTTTTCCTTCCCTTCTGGGTATTTACCACCCTTGCTGCTCGAGTCACCACCTGTCGACGGGAGAACGATAGAAGGGTCGTATGCACGTGCAAGACCGAAATCGGCTATACGCAAACTTCCGGTGTTGGATATGAGCAAGTTAGCAGCTTTCATGTCACGGTGAAGGATGTGGTTCTGTATATGTGTGCGCTTATCACAAGACCAGAAAAAAGTCGAAACAGGGTACTCACTCGGTGCATATACTCGGTTCCCTCCAATAGTTGTTTCATGTACAGCTTGATGTGACTTGGCTGCAACTTTACTCTCTCGTTCTCCAGCAGGCCAGCGAGGTCGTGGTCCATGTATGGAAAGACCATGTACACCGAGAGAGGACACTCCTTGCCTTTACCTATGAGGCCAAATCGCATCAGTACCAAAGTAACCATCGAGATAGAAACCAAAACCCACTTCGAACTACGAACATATCGACAATGTCCACGATACATGAATGTTTCATGGCTTTGAGAATCTTGATTTCCCGAAGAGCGGTCACAGGCATGCCTTCCTTCTCGTTGTGCATGAGAATGCGTTTCAGAGCTACAGTTCGTCCTGTGGAGATCTGGACTGCTTTGTGGACTTCGCTGGATTAGACCAAAAGAAAACGGTGAACTTGAGCCAGCATACAAACATGATTTCAAAAATGACACGTACCCAAACGTCCCTTCCCCAACTTTGGTCGTGACATTGTAGTCTGATTGCTTGCCACACCCCTCAAACGTCCTTCCGTATGCTTCCATCTCCTCTTTGCGCGACCTTTGTACAGGTTCCCGCTTCTTTCGTCCCGACGTCGCCAACAGCACGCCACCTTCACCGCCATGGCCACCCCTTTCATCAACACCGCAAACTTTACTGCGCTTCTCCAGCGCTCTCTGAACGTCCTCTTCTCTTGCAGGAGGTAACGGCAATGGGGACGGCGAGTGGTTGTCACGCGGAGCGTTGGGACGATTAAGAGCAAAAGACGTTGCGTCATGAGCTGCTAGTAGAGTGCAGTCCTTTACTTTCATGGAATCATCGGCCATGGATCGATCGGAGGGTGGCGCGGGTGGGACCGGGGAACGTGGTGGTGGCGGAGTGCGTGTAGGAGATACAAGTGGTGGTGATACAGGTCTATATTCTTCGTCTGTAGAGTGATGGCGTCAATCTGGAACGTATTCGGCAACTCTGAACTTACCTATGTGCGAGCGCTCGTGGCTTCGGCGTCTCGCACCGGAGCCCCAATAAATGCCATTCCTCGGACGCTGGTCACGATCCCAGGGCTCGGGCCGCATTCTGTCCGAACGGAGATTCCTAGACAACGGAGAAAATGCAGGAACGGGGGATCGACGGGTCGGAAGTCTGTGTTTGCGATGGTGATTTGGCGAGGACGGCGATGGGGAGCGCGATGGGGAGTTGCGTGGCGAGAAGGGAGAACGAGGGCGGGGCGGCGGAGGGAGGGGAGCCATGTCGCGGGGGACGTCTCGGTCGTAATTTCTGTCCGAATACCGATCCCGCGCGGCACGGGGAGGATGTGGCGGGGCCAACGGGGGCGGTGGATAAGGCCTGTACGAGCGGCCGTCGTACATGTGTCGGTCCCAGTCTCTGTCCCGCGAGGGATCCCATGGTGGATGAGGAGGCCGCCGGTCCCTATCTCGGTCACGGTCTCTGTCCCAGCTGCGTTCCTCAGGCACCCAAGTGTCCATACGACGGCGAGCGAGCTGCCCGTCTTGCGGACGATGGTCGCGAAACTTGGACTTGTCGCGGCGATGGTCGTCGTCCTGGACACGGTCATACTGCTGTGTAAGTTTCCTGTCGTCAGGACCAAAGCGGAACGTGCGAGACTGGGATACCTTTGCTTTGAATGGGAACTTTATCTTTGGCTCGAACTTGCCCACAGACGTCGGCGATGACGGTCGAGGGGTGTGGTCTGAGGAGAGATGGGATGCTGGGGGGGCGGCGTCGTCGGCGTCGTCGAGTTCGCCCTCCTCCGGCGAGGATGTCGAGGGGCGCTTTGACGGGCGGTGGTCGAAAGGCGGCGACGCTGAGCGTTTTGTCGGCGTCGAGTGTGCCGTTGACGAGACGTTCATCGCTCAACAGCTGAGCTTTGCAGTTTTTGGCGAAACAGCAAAGACCTACTAACTAGCTGCTGATGTAAGCACTACCAATGGCCCTCTACCTAAAACGCTGGGTCTCGGGCAAAAAGGCTCGCTTCAGGGATGTCCAGCTCAACCTCGAACTAGGTACGACGTATTTTACTAGCACAAGGACGACATATTCATGTACCAGGAAAGACTTGGCTTATGTGACCGATCAAATCATCGTCATGGGCTTCCCCTCTGTGGGCGTGGAGAGCATCTACCGTAATCACCGTGCGGACGTTCAGCGCTTTCTATCAACTCGGCATGGTTCTGATTTCTGGGTGTTCAATTTTTGTCCGCTGAGAGAGAACAGCTACCACGAGGACGTCTTTGAAGGTCGCGTTAGCAGATACCCTTTTCCGGATCACCAGTCAGTCAGATTGATTTTCCCCGTAACGAACGATCTTATTGTTCCTCAGCGTCCCGCCTTTCCCATACTTCTCCTTGGTCACACGAGAAATACATGCCTGGCTATCCGGCTCGGATACTCGAGTAGCAGTGCTTCATTGCAAAGGTAGACCTCTCCGCCTCTTTCTTCAACCCCTAGTAAGATGCCGTTTCGAAATTCAGCCGGGAAGGGGAGGTCGGGCGTTCTTGCCTGTGCATATTTACTTTCATATCAAGCGCCGCTCTTGATATCCCTTCAGGAAAATCTCAGTGATTGGTCTTTGATCGGCGACGAGGAGACACCATTACCCCCCACAAATGAACGCCAGCTCACTCACCCTGCTTCTCCCCTTTCTGGCGCGGATCTCTCCCGAGTTTCGGAACCAGCGTTGAACACGCTACAGAGAGTTTTAGATTTCCATACATCCAGACGTATGAAACCTGCACCTCCTCTAGCGAGGCATCATTCAGACGTTCCTTTGCCAAAAAAAAACAAGATGGGCGTCAGCATTCCGAGTCAGCGACGCTGGTTATTCTACTGGTCGCAAACACTCAACAAAAAGCGACCCCCGTCGTTACGACCGTTTCTACAGACGGATCATTCTCAGCCAGCCAATGAGACACCACAAATCAGAAGTGTAAAACTCACCAAACTAACGATACGAATGCGGGAGCCATCTGGGATACAACCTCACCTTACTCAGGCGGCAGGTATGTCATTACAAACGTCGAGAAAAGGCCGCGAAGTTAGTGAATCGACACCAGGTAGGCTCTATGTATCTCTAGCACGGTATAGTGATGAGCTTGTCGATGAACTCGGTCGCTGGGAGAATGGCTTGCGTAATTCGGTTGACGAGACAATGACCAGTCCTTTCAAGAGCGATCGATGGGACAAGGGAAAGATGCTACGCAATTTTTCTCAGATGGGAGTATCAGATGTCCAGTCAACTCCACAGAATGGAAGTGTACGTCCCCACTTTAGCCTAATTACCTTGATGTGTCCTACGGCATTTGTCACAGGGAAGGCCAGTAGTGACTTATATTCTACGTCCCTTCAATGAAGCTGATGGTGATCTGGTGGGTTGAGTTGCGTAACCTAGTACATGACCTGACCCGCCATAGTGCACGTCGATGTCAGAGAGCTCGTATGCCATTGTCTCGTTGCCAGTCTCAGAGAATGACTTGGAAAACAAACCGAGTATTTTGCTTGAAGCACATCGCGAACTTCATATCAAACTTTTTGCTGGCAAGGTTGTCCACTTCAAATATTGCATTCTGCAGAGCATGCACTCAGCCTCTGTTTACAGGTTACGCTCGGATGGGCATGGATCATACCTGCGTTCCACGTTTCTCCCCACTCTACATCATCGAACGTTGTTCTGTCTAGCAGTGATATTGATTTTGCGACTGGGATGGGCAAGATGTTGGTTGACATGAACTTTTCGTTTACTTGCCTTCCCTGTATGCATGGTTCCTGATCCAAGTTTTTTTTTACCCATTGTTCAAGTAAACTCAAGCTGGTCTTATTATCGGGACGAAATTTATACCGATTGGATGACGATCAAGAATTTCATTTCACGGTGACGTTCCACGGGAAATGTCAACGTACCGCCTCCGAGCCGACCAAGACCTGTACGACAAGGTAGGGTAGTATATATATAGCGAGGCAGGCGCTAGTCAACCTTAAGGTTGATCTTGTCGTTGCTTTGCCCATTCGTCGAGGGCACGAGCTAAGGTTCCGAGTAGGTCAACCTGACCTTCCCCTTCCTCTCCCTTTCCCTCTGGTTTAGTGGTAATGTGTGCGCTCGACTCTTTAGCCCTGACGACATTAGCTTAGGTGCCCAATATTTTGTGACACCCAGCTCTAGTCCTTATCGCAGAATCGCATTTTCGGGGTTGGGCCCGCTTTTTTATCATTATCATCCCGTAAGTACTTGTCTTCAAAGGGAGGCTACCTGATGCTCTCGGTTATTTTCTTCTACTTAAGTTTCAACTCAGGGAGTGGATTGAGAATTCACATCGTACTAACTGCTCCGACGGAGAGAACCCCAAAGATATTTTCCATTAAAAAATGTCTCACTTGTGGTCTATCGGCCCAAAGGTCTGTGGCGCATCGGACTTTCTGCGATCGCGTGTACGCCGGAATCACTAACAGCTCAAGATTTTCTCCACTACGTAGTACTTGCGAGTCGCGTCCTCATCGAGCCCGATTCTGACTTGTATCGAGCTAAATCAGTTGTCCTCCTGCCAGCCGCCGGGAGGAACCCGCTGACAAAGCTTCCTAGTAGTGCCTGCACTCTTCCAGCTTGTTCTTTCCTTCGCCTCGCCAGCACCTCGTTTTCCGCTTACCTGCCCCACCCGTTTCTTCCTACTCTGGATTCACGCTTGCCATTTCAGCCGAGCATGACGTACAGAGTGCAGGTACACTCTCACAGGCGGTGCGGGTACATACTCGGAGTCCATTCGGATCCCCGCTTGCACTTTTACGCTGTCATGCGGTACCTACGTTGAGGTTATTCGGAATCAACGTGGGGCTGTCCTTCACCATCCCCCGAGGGATTTGATGAGCGACATAGAAATACGCATCTGCAGAATGAGTAATAACGTTATCGCTTGGTGGGTTCTGCGAGCATAACCGAGCTCAATGGCGAGCTATGATTAAAGGACAGCCAGCAAAAAAGGAAATCAAGTGTTAATTTCTTGACCATCCACGGCTACCAACTACTTTCTGGTTTCTCAGATCCGGGCCCTCACTTACAAGCCATTCTAGTCAATACCTCTGTTACTGTCCAAAATAATGAAGTTTAATAGATTACGGCTTCTTGGCAATGTCAACCAAATCGAGGCTACCTGGGGTATTTGGCTCAGTTATTTTCTGCTAATACTTATTTAGCTCCGATTTAGATTTCGAACAAAACCCGTAATATGCTGTCCTCCGTTCCCGACCGCCTTCTCCAGCACTTCCTCGCCGCTGGACATGGTGACAACAACACCGTCCATCTCACCCCAAGGCGATGAAGTCCACAAGGCTGTCGACCCAAACCAGTTTGTTGAAGATCCAGAGCACGTTCCCGCTGACGCCAACATTCCGGACAACTACGTGTCCTACATGCTAAAGCACCAAAGGGCACTACCACCAGTCACCTGGGACAACCTCTTGGACAACCTCAACTGGCTTCACGTTGGTATCCTCGGTGTAACACCCCTGTTAGGTTTCATTGGCGCGTGGTGGATTCGCCTCAGATGGGAGACGGCTATTTGGGCAGTCATATACTATTATATGACCGGTCTTGGTACGTGTCTTTTTGTTGCTCTCTGTGAACGCTTTTGACGTAACACGCAGGCATAACGGCTGGATACCATCGTCTCTGGGCTCACCGCTCATATAATGCATCTAGACCACTACAGTACGCTCTTGCTCTCCTCGGCGCTGGCGCAGTCGAAGGTTCCATTAAGTGGTGGGCTCGCGGGCACCGTGCTCACCACCGGTATACCGATACCGATTTCGACCCTTACAACGCCCACAAGGGCCTCCTCTGGTCCCACATTGGCTGGATGCTGTTGAAACCTCGTCGTAAACCTGGTGTAGCGGACATCAGCGACCTTTCTAAGAACGACGTTGTCAAGTGGCA
>JBBPMJ010000424.1:0-28416 GCA_038090255.1 Austroboletus niveus
TGTGCAGTCCCCTCGATGTACCGAATACTGTGATCCCAGATCGTACGCACGCGCCTGTCTCTCGGTGACGTCGCGACCCCTTTTCCCCCACTCCTCACTGGTTTAATACCATCCCCTTCGAACTCGCTACCCGGTTCGTGATCCGCGCGTGACGCCGGATCCGTCCTACAGAATGTAGGGAATAAAGCAGATGTGTGCATAAGACGTACGAAAATCGTCGATGCCTCTCCGGCTCTTCAGGCGAAACGCGCATCCGAGCCATCGTCCGTTGATATCGTCACGATATCATCATTCGAGGATACGAAAACACAGTTCTTTGTAAAGTCCACGTCTCTCCAGAGTCTCCACGCCCGCAAACTTTGACTGACGCATGTCGCATTATGTCAGACTAGTTGCGCCATCTCTACAAGAGACCTACGTTTGTCCGCCCGATCGGCGGCGCAACTGGGGAGTAAACCTGCATAGATATATGTCATGACTAGCCTTCGTGCAGCATATATTTTCGAGTCGATCCCCATCTCTAACACACCTTCACAACATCTCGCCATCAGGTTGATGTCGACGTCGGATTTAGAGACTACTTATGCGAATGGTTTTTCGATTTTCATGCATAGATCTCGGCGATTGTTCCGAGGCAAAAATTATTATAGGACTTGTACTTTGTTCCCCATCGATACTGTAATTCGTCCGATGCCATGTATGACGCACAAAGTCAACCCAGGTTGCTCTGCTCAACACGTTTTTTTTTTACTTTACTCCAGGTCCTCGGAGCCTCGGGTCGAATCGACATGCAACAAAAAAAAGTACGTTTTCAAAAATTATTGATACATGATCGCTTAGAAACCTCTCGACTTTTTATCTTCTTCAAACGCAAGTTTGACCTGTACCGTGACGTCAGAGTCGGTTGCGTCAGCAACGAACGAATCGTCATTTGATCCGGCGAGTCCCAGGTCACTTACCTTTTCCAAAAACACCCCATCCGTGATTACTCTCATGCCAACATGTGCAAGTGCCTTAGATACGGTGTAGCACGCTTCATGGGACGTGTCGGTGGAAGCAGCCGCTGTAAATTCTCTCGTGTGGTTTCCTCCTCCGGGCACGGTGGGGATCGCTACGATTTCAACAGCGCAACTTCGTCAGGGACATCAACGATAAGAAGCGACGCGCATACAAAATCCAGGGTGGAGTGCAGGCATCACTAACGTCTATCAGTTACCAAAGAACAGTAAAACAAGAAGAGCACACATACAGTAGGTGATGTTTCCCTACGAGGTATCAGTCACTACCTCACAATGGTCATGATGCCGAAATGACTTACGAAATCTGTAGATGCACTGGAAATACCCCACTCATAATCGATAGCCCCGAACCGCTTCTGTACGACATCCGCGAGTTCATCGCCTGACGCCATGTTGGGATGAATCTCGGGGACAAAACGGTTTAACAACTTACCGAGCGCTTTATTCTGAACCAGTTCGTTGGCCACAGATTCGCCTTTAAATGAGACGTTGGTCCGAGTGGCAGTAGCGGCAGCCCTTTGAAAGATATATATTAGTATGATAAGTGGTGAACGACGAGGATGAATTCACATACTCGAAGCACGCTTTGACACGGGCAGTGGTGTCATACATTTCCTTGGTTAGTGGAGCACGCACGAACCAACTTTCAAAAGGGGTATTCTTTAAACAAAGGGAATTACAGAACAACGAACTTACTCCATCTTCGCATTATCAGGAATGACTGAACCTGCAGTTGAGGAGATGGCAAGCCAGGGAAAGACGGTACGGACCGTTTGGGGCCCAGTCTTCCCCTCCAAAAACACCATGTGAGCGATGGGTAGGTTTGATCTGCTGGCGTAGAAGGCCGAGGTTTGTATATGCAAGAACCGCGGCATCCAGTGCGTTGTTGCCCTCCCAGGGACTGAGACCAGCATGCGCACTAAGTCCCGGATGAATCGCCCATCATGATCAGCTCGGAACGGTGTTCCTTACGTTTTCCCCGTATATTCTAATTTAAGTCTGACCATAGCCAGGCAACTGCTGAGACTGATGGAATAGGGAGGGCCAGGCGCTGGATGACACCTACGGGACCAACGGATCAGGGAAGGGGTTAGGATCGAACACAGACGTACATGAGACAAACGTCCATCTCCTCGTAGGCACCCTTGTCCCACAATTTTACCTTTCCAAAGCCGCCTTCCTCAGCTAGCGATCTGATCTGAGCACCGGTCAGGTGGGTAAAATGAAGACGCTCACCAGGTGTTCCGAGTAGGATCACTTTGCCGTCGATGTTCAGCTTTTGCATTGCGGCTTTGGCTGCACATGCGACTGCAACGCCTGCGATACCGATCAGATTGTGGCCACATGCATGCCCGATTCCGGGGAGTGCGTCCATCTCCGAGTTGATGCCGAGGACGCGTCCACCTTGTCCGTGTGCGTAGGTCGCGACCCAAGCGGTTTCGAGCAGGTAGTGCCTTTTAACGTCCCATCCTTGCGTCTCCAAGAACGCGGTGTACTCATCGTGGGCATAACTAAGGATTCGGTCAGCGATGCATCATGGTTCGAGCGCTAAATAAACGAGATCGCACTGCTCTTGGAACATCAACTCTGGATGAGCTGTCGACGTAGGTGATTTAAGATCGATTGGCATAGATGTCGTGCTGTAAGCTCACCATGTATTTTATCGCTGAGTTCTCTCAGCTGAGGGCGGAGCGAATCGATCGTTTCTCCGATGACTTCCAGGATGTCTGGCCTATATACATCGCCTGGTAGGAGTGGTGGCCTGGGGGCGTCCGAGTCAGGGCGCCATACGGGATCACCGGTGGACATGGTGGTGCGAGATAAGGGGCGCGATAAACCAGCCTATACGCTGTAGACGGCCATGGATAGCCGGATCCTCCACTTTTTCACACGCAGGCGACGGGCGGAAATTACAGCCGCTTCAACGTGCTACACTCAGGCTGACGCCCACCACCTCGCTGGTGTGTGATAAATCCATTCACTATAACCGTGAACTTCGCCGACCGCAAAAGTTCGTGACTCTCTGCGCCCAGTGAACTGGACAAGAGTCGCTGCACTTGCCGATCATATAGTCCCTCTCCCCTGCTCCTTCATGAAAGCCGGAGGAGGCGGAACCTAGGTTATCCACGCCAACTGTGGTTCACGTGCGTGTATACCCACTCCAGTCCAGGTACAAACCCGCCACAGAATCATACACCCATGCACGCATGTATGTATACATAGTAGCCCTTACCCTTGCGTCCGGAACTGGTGCCTGGTCTTCTAAGTTGCCGTTGCCAAGCAAAACGTGGTTTTTCTGTGGCGTCGTTCAATTTTGTACGGAAAGTGAGTACTTTCTCGAAGACACGGTGGAAGTTGTTACGAATAGGAAATCCACGAAGTAGCTCGATCCTACTATGAACTTCTGAGGATATGGAACTCTCGATAACTATTACTTACTCATGCGAGGGAGGCTATGCATAACTATAACTTAACCTTATGTGCTTTCGGGTAAAGACAAGTCTGACAAACAAATCGGTACTTGTGCGCCTGTTGAACGTTGAACATTGAGTTTTTATATTATAGAGCGTAGCAATACCAGATACGGAAAACTCCGGACGTCGCATCGATTTAAACTCCAAAATACTTTTTGCTTGGTTGCGCACGCGCGCAAGGCCCACTCTACTGATATAGAATCATCATTTCTAGGGATAGGACACCGAATCCCACGCCTGTCATCACCAGCAACGGCAACAAATTCCAGAAAGCGAATTCCAGCTGTTTCATGTGGATATTTTTATGCTTCAGAATACCCCGCCACAGCAGGCCCGCGAGCGATGCTGAAAACGTGAAGCTCACGGCACCAATGTTGGACGCTATTGCAAGCGAGATGGCCGCTGCTCGGTTGACATCGGCACGTAGGGCTGCTGCGCGGACGACTTGGGTGAGGAGAATCGTCGCGCCAATGTTCGTACCCGAGAGGTTGCACAGGACGACGCCTATGACGCCAATCAACCAAATGGTAGGATGGAGTTGATTTCGCGATGCCCGAACGAGCCATTGGCCAAATACCTCTACCCATCCTTGATGATTGAGCGCTTCTACGAGGATAAATTGGGAAAATGAAAAGGGCACGAGGGCAAAGGGAAGTCGCGGTAGTGCAGTGATGAGCGTTGGGAAGCGTTCATCGAGTCGTTTGTACAACTTGTCCATGTACGATTTGCATCGCTTGAAAATGCGCGGCATCTTGGTCTCCGATTCGGGTGTGGATTCCTGTTGAGCCTTCATCTCGGACTCACTCGCTCGGGGCAACCCGGCGGCGGTTGATTCGCGATTTCCCAAAGGAATATCTGACCGTTCATCTAGCCCATCACCCACAGACCCAGATGACCCGCGACCCAACATCGGAATTCCACGGGAGTATCGATAATGATCCCATATGAGATCAAACACGAATTTACCCAACGCAAATGGCAGTGAGACCACCCAGACCTCGATTCCGAAGAAGCTAACGACAAGACAGAGGATAAGCGTCATGATGAGCATGAAACTGCCGACGCAGGCACCAACTGGATCAAGGAGAACGGATCGTGGGTCCTTGTGTGCAACGAATTCCAGTGTACGGGAAACCTGCTTGCGGTACTGGAATGCCAGGGCGGCGAAACAAGATAGGTTGCAAGCGATGAAGGGAACAATTGTGTATGCTGAGAAAGCGACGTTGTTAACGCTAAAACCTTCACATACGACCACCTGGTGTGAAACACGCTTAGTAAACGTCAACATGTGAGTGAGAAACACATGCATTCGTGATATTGCCCACGAACAGAACCATGCTGGCAGTGTTGGCAGTGGCAAATTCGGCCATGACCCACGCCCTCGGATTGAGTTTGGCGACCGCGGTGTAGTAAACCAAGAATGGAGTTCCAGAGAGGATGACCGCATCGTTGCCCATGAGGATGGAGAGTAGGGTGAGCAAGACATAGAAGTAAAAGTATTGCTTCCACCCGTTGTGACCGCCCTTGTTACTGACCCAAAATGCAGCGGACTGGAGAATACCGGTGATGTCGAGGGTTACAGCCATGTAAGCCAGAGAGAAGAATAAGATGATGATGTTGTAAGGCTTGACACCTTCGGTACCGACAATTCCATTGCGAATGACGACAGGGTCAATACACTGAGCGGCCCACAGTATGGCAATAGCAAGAATTGGTGCGGTAGTGAGGTTTATTGGTATGCGAGATATAGGGCGAGGTGTGGGTATAGAAACTGGACAGATGACGAAGAAGATGGAGACGATAAAGACCACCAAAGTGGCGATTGCGTATCCGGAAGTCATAGGGGGTATTCGCGTTCTGAGAGGATGCCAGTCTGCACAAAAACTGAGTGGAAGCTGCGAGTAGGGATGGACCGAGGTGCGGAATAAATGTGAGCCAGCTTCCGTGGCGTATCAGTGACATACGTTGTGCTCGATTAACAGAATCCGGAGATGGAAGGTGAAACGGCAGGTTGATGGTAGCCAGCCAGGGGAATTGGGGATCGAATTGCGACTTGCAAGCGCCCGGGCCGTTTACCTTTATACAGATTGGCAAGGGATACTTAACATGGGTGGAATGTTCGAATGGAAATGCCGTACTTTTGATATGAAGGGGCCCTTGAACGTTGTGTGAGCGTCTCGTAAGCAATGGTGATTGTCTGTTAATTTTGGCAATGCTGGCGGACGTTCGGACGTTCGGAAAATTCTATTCCCGGAGATTGTTCGTCAGGATTTCGAGCGTGAGAATGTTTGTCACCTCTCCAACTCCACGCCTCGTCACCATATCCTCCAGTCGGCGCGAATATAGTCTTTTTATTTTTCTCCCCCTCCCCTTTCTACTCCTTTCGTTTCTTTCCTGTACTTTCATTTGACCTCGCGAGTCGCGACCATTCAGTAGTACAAGAGAGTCAGTATTTCCTGGACCGCTACTCTTGGCACGCCTTTTCCCCAGCTCGTATTCGCGCTTCTTGTATGTAGCATCGCAATCCCTCGGCCTGCCTCACACTCCTGACGTGAACAGCCCGAAACTTTCGAAATTTGGTCAACGAGCATCACCGATCGTTGCCCTTCCTCTGAGAAAGTTAGTCCATGTCGTGGGTCATTCCGTCGACTCTAGCTTATGACCCACATCGAAATCGATGGATGCAGAGAAATCTCTGTGCGGACAAATACGGACGATATTCCATCATAATCAAGTCCTTGGTAACGGTCTTTTTAAAAGACATAGACATATTCTTCGGTTGCTCAGCGTATAGCCTCTACGGGATGCTGTGTTGTGAGTATCCCTGACGACGATGCCTTTCATCTTCGAGGACATTTACTACAACTCTTTTCGCCTGGGATCGGCATGACCGCGGCCTCGCAATTGAACACGACAACGTACCAAGAGTCTTCGATGCCAAATAAAATTAATGCAACACACAGGGTCTCGCCCTCGTAGGTGCCGGTGTCGGCGCCGTTCTCAACAACTATCCAGTCACACGTTATCAACGCGTTTACACTCTACATCACGTCGGGTACGTGTTTATTACTCCATACGGCATCTAGCCGACTCGAGAAACCAGCGATGGCGGGCGTCGTGCTGTTATGTTCGTTCGCTGAGTACACGTTTCCGCTATTTTTCGGAGGCTGCATTTGGATTTAGACGAGGGAGCACGGTGCTTGGTGTCGATGTCAGATGTCCCAGTCCAAAAAGAGCAGAGTTATTAGTCCGAGGGCTCTTTGGTCTCCCAACAAGAGCTTCTCGCGTAAGCGACAGAGATGTGTTCCTCTCCTGGTCAGAAAAGTAACCGCATCTTCAATCTACCAGCGTCGACGACATCCTCGACGTCTCAACTCAACGTAACCTCTATGAATAGTATACGGTGCGACGTTGGTGTTGCAGATCTAAGGGTTCTGTCTCATTGACCATCTCGGAAAAGGATAGACTATATGCCTTGAGTCACACACAGACATTGAAACAGTGCATGAACGATGAAATACCGGAATTTTTTTGAAAAGAAATGGAAGCGAGTCGTACTAATCGGTTTCCAAAAAAAAAGTCATTCGCAAATCTGACTCTACTGAAAGCATCCTAGGCTCCATCCTGGTCATCGAAGTCCATATATGCGTAGTCATAATTATCGCTTACGAAAAACCCAAACACCTTTAAATTTTTCTTCAACCACTTCAGGTCCTCTGGAGATATGGAATCCACATCGTCGTACTCCGCGTATAGCTCATCGAGGGGAACTCCATCCTCCACCCTCCATTGTGCGACCTCACGAAGATCATCCGGGTTCCATATCCTCTCAATAACGTATGATATGTTGAGTCGAGGCAAGCGGACTCCCTCCCGTCCGTTCCCGGGGGTGCAGAGAACGTCTCGAAACTGAGGATAACTATAATTCATCGCCGATAAGGTCTGGAGTTCTGCAAGGTTGTCGAGCTCGCCAAAGAACTTGTCCTACCATAATTGGTCCCAGGGAAGGCCGTCTAATCTTAGACATTCGAGTCTACCGAGCAAGCTGCGAGCTGGTTTCTTACTTAGATGATTGGGATAGAGAGGTAGCCGGGCCAGTAAGCGTATTGACGAACTTGGTACAATCCTCTCCTCCGACTTCTAAAGCGAGTTTTTTAAGCGACGAGAGATAGAATTTACGGAGTAGAGCAATCGCGTGCCATTCATTGCTCACGGCATCCCAACGTGAGGTCCGTCAATTTAAGGAGTTGGATTGGGCCATCAACGTCAGGGCGCATTCCATGGTTCCGATCGATGTTCGACTGCGAGAGACTTTCAGATAATGCCGACTGAAGTAGAGCGAGTCTCTCGAGAACAGGTGCGCCATGCAAAATGAATCTAAACTGAGATGGACGGACATCCCCTTGGTATGTAAACTTGAGATGCACAAGATTGGATGCTGACGCAATCCATGGTTGAACCCAATTAACGCGTACTCCCAGAAGGATTATTTCAGCGAGACAGGGAGCCAAACTATTAAAGGGAACAAAATGCTTCGATCCTGTAGTAAGATCCCTGAGCTGATACAAGGCCAGAACTTTGAGCTGAGGGGCAGAGCAGATGGAAGGATGGAAGATCGCTCTGAGAAATGATTGCATATGATACCGCTTCCAGGATAGGACACAGATGGATTCCCAACGATAAATGTGGGGAACGAGCAAAGAATACAAAAAATCGAGTTCGGCCTGAGAGGGATCCCCGTCAAGAAAAAAAACACTGAATGTCGATGCGAATGTCGATTGGAAAGTTTTTGCTCCGCTCCAACATCGCTGACACGTGCCGATATGGTGGATGGTCGCCGGAACTGATGCAAATAGTTGCCCAGAGAGATGGAGTCGATAATGCCACAGTTCGCCAGTGTTGGCAGATATGTGAAACGAGGATCTGAAAATGGAGAGGGGGAGTAACAGGATCCCCGTCCCCGACATCTACTTCTTCTTCGTCCCAATTCCCAGTGTCCTCGTTGAGATAAATAAGGGAGCATTTGCCTAGGTGGATGTCATTGAAATCACTTATTTATTTTCTTTTTGCCTGCCTCGAATATACGGAAAGCAGCTCGGAAGGGAGATTATTGATGAAGAAAGTGTCGCCTTCTAAGGTAGACGAAAGCAATACTTCAGATGTTTGAATCTGCTTGACCTCCGTTTCTAAAAATCGTCAGTTTAATGTCAGTTCATGCTGGAAACAAGTTTTGCAATGGATACTGACACAAAAGTGATCGTGTACCACTGAAAATGTGATAGTTCAACTGGATGCGCACTGCGTTGAGGATGTGACACTGGTATGGACAAAAGACAAGCCGATGATAGGGGCTGAAGCACTGATTACTCAGCTGACTGAGTATCTTGAACTACATAAATTACTGAGTAGGTATAGTTAGCATCTATTTTCTTCCCACTGCTCGGCGAGCATCACGCCCTTGTTCTTGATGTGCAAAGACAGAGCCGAAAACGCTACTCTGCGCTAGCGCTGGCAGACATGGGAAACGAGGGTTTGAACTATGAGACACATGTAAATGTGAAAGCCCACCTCCGAGTCATTTCCATTTTCGGTCCTTGAAATATCCAGGCGAAACACAAGCATGAAATATGCGCAAAAGTAGCTCCGCAGGGGGATTGTTGATAGAGCAAGTGTCGCCTTCCTGGACAAATTAAAGGGATATTTCGGGTTTTTGGGTCTGCATGATCGAGTCCGTTCTGTAAAATAAGTATCTTCGCGCTGGAAACAAAATCTCGGAGCAAATACTGACCGATAGCAGATTTTCTGTCGCTGAAAAAACGCGAATTAGCTGTCACCCAGGTTGTAGGCAGTACAAAAAAGATTATTTGACCGTACCTGGAATACGAACCACCAAACGAACTGCACTAAGTAACGAACATTGGACGTCGGCAGCTGAGTATGTGGGAGTCGAACAGTATAGATTTTCAGGTTGTGTAAGAATTGTACAGCGATCTGAGGTTGAAAGCGAAGGGAAAACGTGATTGGAACTTGAAGCTTGAGCGCCGGCGGCCCCGACGGAATATGGTAATTAGCAGGATACTGACCTGGTTACTTTGCGCTTCTCTTGGCCAGCAAGCGGTGACTGACTCGGAGAAAGTCGAAGAAATCACTTGTGAAAAGGCCGGGATAGAGTAAGTCCTCTGCCATACACAATTATTACAAGGTATCCAGGGCAGGCTAAGTTACTAATGATAAAAAAACAATAGGGCCAATTTACGTGCCAAGTCAATACCAGAAAAAAACAAACGAATATATTTCCGTGGCCGAATATATACGCTTGTCAGAGTCTAAGATTGTTCATAGGTTACTTAAATAATCTGAATGACGCACACAAAACTGATCATCCTATTTCCCTAGGGCCCTCTCAGCGGCAGTAATACCTTGTGTGTTTCCGGGTTCTCCATACCACGGCTCCATCTAGACTTTATACCTTCAGCTCCGAGCGCATGCATGACAGGTAGAGGAGGTAGGGGCGACAGCAACTTCAACGACCTATGCTTGCTCTTACGTTTTCGGGGGTATGTTGTCTTGAGCGCAGGAAGCGGAGCAGGAAGGCTAAGCCGGATGGTGTTTACGCGCACAGGCTGTGCAGCAAAGAGCGACACGGTGCGCACCCGACCAGAATATATTGTTGACGCAGGTGGAGGCTTGGGTGTGCACAAGGGCAACGATGAATCAAGGTACCCTGCACCATCTGGGAGAGAGACAGCTAGGTCTGTCCCTGTAACGGCCTTTGTTTCACCTCCAACCTGGAGCCCCGCTTCTATCACGAACGCAGAACCCGTCGAACCGGGTGACTCTTGGAACTCCTCCATCTCCGGGAGTACAGGCGTTTGGAAGACGACGTGGCGCGCGCTAGCGGGCAATGGTATCAGATTTGGATATCGAAGGGGTTTGGGTGCCTGGTAGATCGCTGGCCTGACGCCGCTGGGAGATGCGAATGGAAGTGGAGGAATGTGAAACGTCGGCTCGTGTGGGGAGGGAAGCGGAAGTATTGCCAAATCTGATTCCACGATGATTTTTGGGATAGGCGACGGTGTGGTTTCGCCAGGAGGCGAAAAGACCAGCGGAGACAACGAGGGAGTCCACAGTGGGGACAGAGGGGTTTTTAGGATAATTGGAGCCACGCGAGAGCGGGTGAACAGGTGGTTCCGTCGTGAGATACAGGTAGAGGCTGCTTGGGGCTCAGGGGCTAACGCAAGAGGCTGTGGGAAGCTAAAGGAGGGTCGTCCAGAGGATGCGCGTGCTGCTGCGCGCGTCGAGCTGGCACTTGCCTGGGCACGACGGCGGCGGCGAAACAGGCGGGAAAGCGAAAACGAAAAGCGAATGGGCATGATGCAATGCGTTGGTTGCCAGAACCGTTGCAAAGGTTGAGAATAAGGCGAAAGGGTGGAGACTAGGAAAGAAGAGAGAAAAGGTCTCGAGGTCACCGTGTAATTGGGCGCACCTTAAGAAGCGAACGACCGAGTGCTGTGCCTTGTGGAGCAAAACAGGCCCATACGATGCCTGATACGGTGGCGACGCGGGTCACTGTTGGGAACTGTCTACGATATGATGTAGATTCCCTATGATGATACGGTTACATCGTGGCAGGCGTGATATGTCACCATCTGATTCGCTGCGTAGAAAGCTCAGTTGATTCAAAAGATGAAAATAATAGCAAAATTATGCTCACGCGCATGTGTCCAAGCTCGAAAGTGTAAACTGAGGACTGGACGCAGACCGGGTGTCTTCGTGAGTCATGATGAGTTATGTAACTTGTAAGTCCAACATGATGAAACTTTCGTCCTAGCGAGCCACAGCCAACCAGTTTATGCCGATGACCACTCCAGGACTGGACTCGTCGAACAAAGAAATCGGTAACCCTGACACAGCAGCTTTGTGCTTTTAGGGTGAGCCACCCCGGGCCGCCTCGGATAAATACACCACCCCCGGACAGACTACTATGCCACGAACACTCGTCTTGATTCCACTCCATGTCCCTTCTTCCAGACATTGGTGCAAAAAAGTCTACGAGAAGCAGAAAACGCGCAACAAAGGGCGACACCCACGCACCGAATGCGAGCAGCGACATTAAAACGCCCAAGATCACCAGTACAGCGTTCACGTTCACTCCAGACCCAGCGCACACGTCGACATGGCCCAAGTGGCCTGCTTCCACTACTAGAGCGACTTCCGATCAGCGTTCTGAGCGTTCCGAGACGCCAGTGACTCTGCGCGACGCGTCGTACGACCATGCGTCCTCCGTCACACTCCAGGATGAATTCCCGTGGCACGAAGTTGATGCCCACAAGTGTTCACAAAAGATCCCATCCACGATTTGCCCTACCTTGTTGCTACCCGCAAGTCACCTCTCTCCGCCCTCGAGTAAATGTGGGACACACGAGGACGACACTAAGTCGGACACAAGCGACTCGGACGATGCTCTGCCGCGGTATTCTTTGGAGAAAAAAGGAAAAGCAAAGGCTCAACAAGACGAGGAAGTCGTACATGATATCGAGAATTCTTCGAGTCAATCGCCTGTCGACTTTCAGTTTTCCTTTAACGACGATATCGTGCGCTCCATTTTTTTTTCCCGATCAGCAGGGCTCGCTTTGAAATTCGTCTTCATAGACCGTTCAGGAATGGTTCATTAACAACAGACCACTTTTGCAAGATTATGCGGATCGTCAGACGTCCTTGCCATTGGGGGCTAGGCTTGACGTTTCAGTACGTCTGTTCATAAACTCCTCATACACACCTGGGCCTACATTTATACAGATAGATGAACCGTCCAAGTTCATTCTGGGTGCACTCCAACTCCTCGTTAATCGAGATGACCCAAATCGTTATGTAGACCCAGGTCGACGACTCGGTCCTCAGCTGATTGAAAACTTTGTGGATATTGACCGTTGGGCAAAAGAGTACTTCAGATACAGACATGGCGCACAAGTGGTGGATAGTGACGTTACAACCGTAGGTTCGGACGAGGTTGTACGTTGGTTGCGGTGACGTACTTCTCCCTAGCTATTAACGATCGTCATGAACAGTTTCTTCGAGGGTCAAGTCCAGTTGATCGATCGGCTTGTTGAATCGGCATTTAGCCATATGCGCATCGCGGGAAGGAGTAGCCTGGTACTGCAAGATTTTGCCTTTGGTTTCGGTGCGTCCTGAGACAATTAAAGAGAGCGATGTTGAATTTGCGTAGACTTCAGGATGAGCCATGATCTACCTTTCTACGTGGAAACGAGCTCACGTATCAGAAAACGTAAGAAGGCAGCGCTTCCATCATTTGTGTTATACCAATCTGAGACCTTTTTGCAGCCGATCCAATCCGTGCCGTGGAGCTGCCATCTATCTCGGAGCCAGTCACCACCAAGTCTGGCCGTCAAGTAAAGCCTACGCCACGTGCTCAAGCAGCTGCAGAAGACGGCCAGTCAAACGCGAGCCCGATTCCCACACGAAATACCAATACTCAACTCTGTAATGAACAAAAAGCACGTGGACGTCCGAAAAAGGGTACTACACAGCCTAGTGGTGACCCTACGGTCCAAGACACATCGCTTACCGCTAAGTTAGGCAAGGCTAAGCCTGTTCCCAACAAGGTCACGACCGCTGAACTCGAGCGATATCGGCCTGCATGTTCTTCGAATCTTCGAGAAACCCCAGTCTCGCCTGACCCTGGAGTATCGCACAAGCCCAAAAACAAGCCCTCTTTACAAGCGGAAGAGGGGCCCAAGTCCGTGACCGCGAAGGACACTACAAAATCTGACCCTGTTGATAACGCGTCTGATTCGGCTACATTTAAGCAAGCCGCTCAGCCACCCCCTCGTATCACAATTAAACTCCCTGCACCTAGGAAACGGTTACCGGCGTCGATGACGACGTCGGCGGCCACGATAAGAGACCCCGAGTCCACTTCGTCGAATGACACAAATAAAGCGCGCACTAGAACCAATGCTGTGGAGACTAGGACGCTCAGGGGTGGTGATGTATGGCGTGTGCAACAGGAAGAGTCTGGACCGCGGGGCCTTCCCCTCGATGGGTGTGGGAGTGGGGCAACTGCCCTGAGTGCGAAGACACCTAAGGCGACGCCCAACGCCACCGCAGCGCAATTGAAATCGGCGACCCCGGAGGATACAGGAACGGACGAGACGGCGGCGCCTGTCGAGAGGAAACGATCTGTGCAGCCGACAATCGACGGTGGTCCTGACAGCGGTGCGGGCGCTGTCACGACCACAGCTGCAACGTCGACCACAGCCCCGACTTTGGCCGAATCTGGTGTGCAGTCGCACAGCGCGACGGACAACGATGGAAGTCTGGACGCCCTGGACGACAAACGTGTAGCACCACAGACAGTACGCACCTCCAAACGCAAGCGCCCTCGAACGCCATCGACTCTGGACCCCGAGAACTCACGACGAAACAAGAGACAGAAACTGAACGAGGGGGAAGCTGACCGAGAACGAGAGAATAATTTGCGTTCCCATGTCTCTTGATCGCCCTCGTCGTGTCAATGTAGGAAAACGACAAGGGAACAAGGTGTCAAATAGATAAGAGCGCGCAAGCATGTGAATTTCCGGACGTCAGACGCGCCTTTGCCGGTTGCGGCCCCTGAGGCAACCTCCAAAGGCACATTGACCTTGTGTCCATCTTTTTTTTTTTTTCAGAAATTAGCTTGGTGGAGCCAATCATGGAGGGAGCTATGTCTGGCGATCCAGAAATGGGTGATATGAGCCAGCGCTCTCAGGAACCTGTATTTTTTTTCTCTTGTATTCTCATTAAGATAAGTATAATATACCTTGCTGGATCCTCTTCGTCCGGCCGATTGTGTCACATGCAGTTGAATTGACAGTTTCCGTCAGCCCAGGCGTACGGTTGTGTTCGGAGAGCACGTGAATATAAGTAACTCGACTCTTCGAGAAGAGGGCCCAATGTTTGGGACGCACTCTAACTAGCTCGTTGCCGTCATTATTAGTTCCAATAACGGCACTGATGGTCACTGGTATCATCATGATGATGCGCCGTGTGATCAATACCCCTGTGAGAATACAAAAAAAAACGTTGGCGGTCCCGTCCGACTGCGAGTCATGTCGACATGTGGACGTCACTGTGAACGATCACCGTGCTTACTTGTTCATCGTCCTCATCAGCTCGAATGACAACCGCGAGGCGGTCGGACGCCTCCTGAGAGAGAACTTGGTTAATCTTGAAAAAGCGCACGCGACCACTTCGTCCGGTTTCTTTTATTTATTTAGCTACTTATGAATTGATGCACCGTCATCGCATTAGAAAGAAAAAAGAGCGAGAGACAAAGACGGCCACGACCACGGACGCGTCCGTCGAACAGATTGTTTCTCTTCATCCGCCATCACCTCCCCAATTTCAACAGAAATAAAAGAAAGGAAAAAAAGGGAGACGTAACTCGCCACAATGTCATACTATCGTCGCCCCTTTTCATACCGTCGAATCGGGGAAACGGGCGCGCGTCGGAGCGTTTGCAGATCAGCACGGCTTCGATTGCAACGATACCGCTCGATGGGTGATATGCGTCGCGATGGCGTCGCATCAACTTCTAGCTCGACGCCTTGCACCCAAATCGCGTTAGAAAGCAGGAAAAAAAGGTTATTTATTTTGCGAAATGAATGAATTCGATCAAATGAAGAACAAACTATCGCGTATGCAGCGGGAGAACTTGCTTGTTTTCGTTCTCATTGGGCGCAGAATTCGTTAGCACCACTTAGGCCCATCGTCGTCGCTCGTCTGATCGCGCCGATTTAAAAAAAAAATTAAAGGTGTACTCACTCGTATATGACTTGGTCATATCGAGACGCGAAATAGACGCACACTTAACGCCACCTGGCCAATCGGCGTCCGCATCAGCCGTCCAAAACGCACGCTAGTGTGAATTCGGTTGAAAGACGACGCTTTACAAATGTCGAAGGCGAGCTCGAAAAAGAACAAGGACAAACTCGTCGCCCTGGTCTATCGTCCAAATCGCGTTAGCCTCGGAAAAGAGGGAAAAGAACACAATAGCGCATACCGACAATGATGTACGCATCACGTCGCGCTACAAGAACCTTTTTGCCGCATCGATCAGATCAGCGTGACGGTGTGTGTGAGAGCGTGGACCCCAGGGAGATTGTATTTTTTTTTCGCACCATGGCCTCCATTGAAGGGGTGTACGTACAGTCTCCATAGTAGGTTACGTAAGTGAGGCGAAGGTGACGAGACTCTGGGGCGTGTCTTGGACACTGGGCAAAATGAAAGCGACGTCGGCGCATCTGACGTCGCGGCGGGTGCGTCGATGGGACCGCATATATGCGGGACAACAGCACTACAGGGCACACCCACGTTCACACGACCCTTGACAGTGGTATATTCGGACGACGTCGGCCGTCTTCCAACAGTCTGGAAACTGATTAACCTCGACGTCGAACAGTCGCACGCACTTCGGATCTGGTCTCCTAGAGAGACGGACAGCAATGTCGACGACTGACTGGTCCATCAGCGTCGCGCTAGTACGACATCGTTCTTGGCCTCGAGGCTGTACCACCGCCCCGGAGCTGCCTCCTCGGTTCGCGCGTTCATATTGCGGGATGGCGTAATTTCTGGAAAGGCGCATCGAAGCTTTGTGTCTGCACGGATGGTCCGATAATAGCGCCAAACGGCGACGAGCGCACAGCACCATGTGCCGGTTTATTGCTTGTCAGTCGATTTGCTCATCTCCAAGAGGCATAATGCATAATGAACTTTCGAGTAAATTGCCTCGGCTCGGCTTGTCAAAGAAACCGGAACGCCTCAAGATCACCTAGGCATCGACACTCGTGAAAAAGTGGACTTGTTGGCATACCGACGACCCGCGAATGCAAGTGTGTCGCGTCCGACCGTCGGATGACGACGCGGGAATCAATCAAGGAATGCGACCCGTCGTGGTGTGAATGCTTTAAGCCTTGACGCATCATCGATTGATGCAGCACCCGAGTGAACGCGAATGGACTTGAAGGAGACCTCGTGCAGACCCAAGTCATGCGATGACAGACCTGGGACACTTCTTGTCATCCATGCATCGCAGGCCAATGTTCGACTCAGATTCCAGCCCCTTTCTTCTTTTCCCTCCGACGGACGGATCTCGACCACTTGCACATGGAACGACGAGAGAAAATAAAGAGACAAATCATATGGCGATGCGATAGATGGATTTCTGAAAAATGGAACGAAGGAGGACTAAAGCGGTCACATTAAACCTTGCGCAAGCTTTTTTTTCTCTCGATTACGTGTGAAGACGAACATGCTCCTACGTCTGAGCGCAGCATGAAGGCTCCGGGCCGCGAAAACCGTTCACACAACCAGATGGGTATTGATAGCGTAGAGACTACAGTGCCGAACCAAAAGTTTTATATACACAGGTCGTCGTGAAATTGATCGACAACACAGATATGCACGAATCTAGAGAGCAGAAAACCGAATGAAAGCATCAAACAAAAAAGCAAATCGTCATTAAAAAGCGTTAACCAGTCACTCTGTTGAACGATGCGGCCCAATCGACCTGCTTCGACATGGCGTCCACCAAATATTTGGCTGCTTCGGCGTTCAATCCACACGCCTGGAGCCTCGTTTGCCAATACGGGGGTTCGTACCCACGATGAAACTGGATGCACTTGGACACCTCGCGTCGCACGTCCTGGGAACCCCCGCACACGCTCACCGCCCTGTCGAGCATGTCCCCGATAGCGGGATTGTCTGGAGGGGGCTCATCCAGCTGGGTCACGTACGGTGGAGGAGGGCCACCCGTTTGGCTCGCGCAGTCTTGGTTGAACTCATACACCGGACTGTCTTGTCGAGCAACTTCGCGTATCAGATGTAACTCTCCGCTCGGATTATGCCAAGATTGTTGTAGGGAGCTACCGTCGTGCTCCCACTCTTCCGAACCTGGAATAGGGGTGGGGATGGGCTGAATTGGCAGAGGACGTACAGGCGTGGATGCCTGTATCACATGGGATCGCACAGGTGTGGGAGGCTGCTCCATCTGCACGCTTTTATTGGATGCATCGTCATCCAAGTCCATGCCCTGATCGCCAGAAGGGATAGGGGGCAAGGGTACATCTGGAGGACACGTTTTCGGTGGCGTAACCCGAGACCGACCTGGTGACATGTGTCCCGTCGTCCGAGCCATGGAATGGTGTCTCTGACGAAATTCGGACTCTTCTGAGGAATCGGTTGCGGGTGATCGAGGGATACTTCGTTGCGGCGGCCGGGAATGAAGTATTTGCGTTTGTGCACATACCAGATCGTGAAAGACATAACCACGAGGATCCGAGTACTGGCGACGAAAGGGAATGGAGGGTTCTGAGCTGGCGGAGCGTGGTGTTGCTGGACCTTGGGATGGAGGAGGACCCGTCGGATCGGACAAATGGTGGTATCTGAGAGACATGCGGTCCTCTGGGGAAGACGTGACGGGCGAACTTGGTCCTGGGCGGAGTGACCGAGGGATCTGAATCGGCGGTGACCGAAGGTCGGTGATACGCAGGAAGGGGGGAGGATGTGATACCGGTCGGCTCGAGCTAGCTCTGGAGTTCCCAAAAGAGAGTTCCGACATCTTAGAGGAGCCCCCGGAAGATTGGATGGACGGGGAATATGGTGTCGCGTGCGGCGCTAAGTCCGCCGATGCTACGGAGGACGACGACATCGATGACGGACGGGAATGCCCCGAAGGTGATGGTGGCTCGTATGTCATGTGGCTGCCGGACGTTCTCCTCAGAGATGCGGGGAGGGGAAGATCTGGTGGACGAGGGAGAAACGTCTCGGCTCTGGCGTCGCGGAAGGCATTATGAAGGGATGTGTCCCTGATGAACTCGGGGGACGTCAGGAGGTTGTGTGTCGCGAGCGGGATGAGGACGCGCCTTTGACTCGATGTCTCGTAGCTTTGCTAGTATGTGCTCTGTGCTGCGACCCTTGCCTTGCTTGTGCCGGATCCAAGTGACCAGTGCCCGCCTGGCTCTGTCGGTGTCTCTTCCGCAGTTTGCGAGTACGGTGATGACCTGCGGGTGATTAGGGGAGAGGATGCGGAAGATATGGAAGAAATACCTCGAAGCGAGTACCCCCGTTGAAACTGACGGAGTCATTAAACATTATTGGGGAGAGGGGAGGGATGAGGAAGGGTAGGGGAGAGGGAGAGTTATACTTATGGAGACATCAGATTCCATCAGGTACAAGTACATGACTAACCCTGTCGACGTACATTGACTTGATCGTCAGTGACCCAATCCCGGCAAACCTGCATGAACGTTCGTCCGACAGACATGGACCCCGATCACTGTACAGCTGCATCATTATCTCCCCCTTCTGCTTCCTGCCCCAGCCCTGAATTATGCGGGTCAACTCAGTAGTCTGTGCAGGCCCGTAATTTGGCGACCTGCCGCGGAACAAATCCCCTGGCGGAACGGCAAGTCTATTTCTCTTTATTGTTTCAGGTTGACATGATCACTGATGGCTTCTTCGGTCACTAACGTTCGCGATCAGGACGTTGCTCTCGTTCGCACTCGTTCTCGAAGTCGTTGTTTTATTGCATGATAAGATGTCTGTCTGCCGGTTTCCTCTTGATGAACATGTCGAGTTTGGCGAAACGACGGTTTATCACTAGTCGGCGCCATCCAAGCGCACCGTCTTACGAATATGGTGAACCGGCGTCAAGAGAAGGTGCCGCATTGAACATTAATGAAGCGGACATGAACATTTACTGGCAACTCTTTTCCCCTTTCCCCGGGACTCGCCGTGATGTATGAAGAGAAGGTCTTTGAGTCACATCGGTATTCGAATGACTAGCCGTGGCCACTGATACGAGCAGAAAGCAAGAACTGGATCATTCTTCAACGGGAAATCGAGGTACCTGTACAGGATATTTTTTCCGTCAACCAATTCCAACGTTTGACCAGCCCAACGGTCTGGAAACCCGCTGCGGCCAACGGCGGGAAACACTGTGACGGGCGGGCACACAGAACAGGACCACGTTCTATACGGAGATTGCGAAGTGCGGGAACAAGATTGACTGACTATCTCTAAGGCGGACGACGGAGATATATACCTATCGTGCACGTGATGCATGCGGTAAGGGACTTACACGGTCGTAAGATGGTTTGGAGGGGATAAGGGTCACCTTTCTGGGACAACTCAACGTTTCTCTTGAAAGACACGCAGTGGGAACGACATGACCCCGTGAGCGCGCTCGCGATTGAATTGATGCGGCTCGCTGACGGGGGGCTGATATACGTGAGTTGGGTGTGGGGTCAGACTTTAAACTATAATTATCCGGATTCATACGGATGCCTTTTCCCGCACGTCTTCCCAGGCAAATACCGCTATATTTATACGGTGATCTAGCATCGAAAATAGTATCACGCGTTGAATTCCTCGCGCAACGTGACCGACGAGACTCTGCACAATGAACGTTGCGGCTCGGACTGGGCTGGGTGGGTTCGGGATGTCGGTTTCCCAAAAAAGGCAAGTGATGTCGTCGATGACGTCGTCCAGCAAAATAGGAGGTATATAAACTAGATCCCGACGCTCCCTAAGCTTCTCCACCTCCCCATGTCCTTACCTGCCGCACCACAAGATATCTCGGAGCATCCCGTTGCAGGCTCTGTCACCGCGCCGGTGGACCCAAAGGCGCAGGCCGCCGACATCAACAGAAAGGCAAGTGTCCTTGCAATCCAATCGCCTAGAACTGTACTCAGGGGACCTCTAGTTTCAACTCTTTGGCGTCATCGAGGCATTTAGGCAAGGGTGTATGCCCACCAACGAGCAGATCGACAAGGCGTTGTCGTATCTCCGCGACGCAGAGCCCATTCATGTCGACCAACTCTCCCCTGGCGGGCAGAAGCTGATTCAAGATTCGCGCGACATCATAGAGACTGCCCGTAGGATCGTGAAGCGAAATAATGCTGACGAGCTCTTCCAAAACTTTGTCTGGCGCACCCGCGACGTGGACACGCAAAGTGTTAAGGAATCTCCTGGCGACATTTCCGAAGCCAGTCGTATCAAGTTGTCTGAAGACAGTCGCGTAGGTGCGCATATATGCGCTTTTATCATCGCTCGCGCGCTCACGGCTCTTTTTGCAGCTTTGCGACATCTTCGTACCCTGTTGTCACTTATCCTAACCAACTCCGAGGTCCGGAAGCTCCTTTCAGACTTTTCTGTTATTGGGCGCGACTTGCTGGCAAAGGGCGTTTCAATGGCAGCCGAAGCTATTCGACCGGGTCATGGGGAAATTGCCCATGTGAACGAGCCTGCTCCAGAGGGCGAATTTGTGACTGTGGATGGACAGACTGTTGGTACCGAAGAAACACCAGTACTCGACGTGAACATACCGCGTGCGGATATGCATCTCGAGCGGCATCCCCACCACGATGAACCTACGGTGAAGACAGGACAGGGAGAAGCAAAGAGAGGTGAGATTCTTGAACAAGGCAAGAAGTCTGCACAAGAGACCGTCACCACTGTCGGTGAACAAGCGACGGAGCAGGTACAGCAGGTCAGCCGAAGGTTCAATGAGTCCGATGAATCGCAAGGGTGAGTTGATTGGTCAGTTACTGTGATTGCATGTTCTCATCGTTGAGCAGCGATACAGCGGAATCGTCCACGGAGGAAGTTGTAGGCAAGAAACGCGACCTGAAGGGACGTTTAAAAGTTTGTGAACAGTTCACGATTTTTGTCTGCTTTTATCTGATGTGATAACATAGCAAAAATTCAAGGAATTTGTTCCCGAAGATTTTTCAAAGCGTACTACCGAGCACATAGAGAAGGGTCGACAATTTTTCGCAGATGACTACTTCCCCGCAGAACGACGAGAGCAGTTTATTTATCGCGCCAAGAAGGTTATCGTGGAGTGTCAACAGCACAGCGACTATCAAGATGCGATCAAATGGCTTTTGTCCGTCGCGGACGAGTATGCGGGATTGGGACAAACTGCGGGCGAGAAAGAGGAGGAAAGGGTGGGCCATATCATCAATGTCGCAATATCCGCCTTGCGTGTGATATGTCGATTGATTTTTCGTTCAGGACCCTCCTCTTCGACAAGCCGTTTCAGAACTTCGACAACTTCTCGAGCGCTTCGCAAATGGGAAAAGCATGCACCTTATTTTCGATTCCATAGGTGCTCTCAACGACGATGCCCGTCGAGACGAGGAGTTTAGGGCATGGTTCAGGCGCTTGAGTGCATACATTCGCAAGGTGCGTTGACGATGCTAGCCGCTCGTACCCTTCGATGACGCTTCGAAGCTGCTGTTGGAAGCAGGATACGTCCTTGGAGACGAATGTAATCGCGAGGGTCGAGATATTCGGGAGTCGGGCAGGAAATTCTGGGATGTCAAGTATCGTTCGCATTTTGATAATGTGTTCGAATCCACTAGCGACTGGTTTTCCGCCATGGGCCAAGATCCGCTCAACAAGCGATTTGGGGAAGATTGGGCCCGCCTGACGCGAGATTTGCTCTTTGATAACGAAGGAAGTCTAAAGTTCAAGCCAGAATTGTGGTCAGACATTCGTAGGGTAATTGTGCCGACCCTAGTGGACAAGGTACGAGATACTGGCCTTTTTTGACGCTGTTTCTTACCGGAGTTAGGTTGGGTACATCCCTATTCCACGGGTCGAGTATTCCGACGACACGCTGGACCTTGTTCTCGAGAATCTTACCCTACAAGGCCGGAATCTATTCCCAAACATCGTCTCCTTGGTCGCTCACAACTACATGAAGTTTAGCCCGTACAATACTATTGGCGACGAGCATCGTCACGAGTTCACGTTCACGTTTGCACAGATGCAAGCAGACATGCGCGACGTTGCCTTTTTCTTTCGTAAGAAGACGGGTTTCCCTAAGGTGACGGACTCGGGAATAGCGGACGTGGTCATTGGTGGATCTGGCGTCACATCTATCGTCCACCTGGTTTCGGCAGGCAAAGATCAAAGTTCTGTTTTCAAGGTGAAGGATGTACATGTCAAGGTCGGATCGCTCAAGTTCAGCATACGCGACACGAAGCACGATTTGCTGTATAGGACACTGAAACCTCTTGCAACCGGACTCGTGAAGCGACAGATTAAGAGGGCGATTGCTGGGGCGATTCGAACTGGAATGGAGTACATCGATGGGCAGTTGGTTTCTGTTAGGGATCGTATGGAAGAAGCGAAATCGAGCGGTGAGATAGATCGTACCCATATGTTGCAAGAGGTGAGCCTTGTTGGTTATGTGCGTCACGTGGAATCTGAACCTCCTCGAGCTGTTTAAGCGTCACAAGGAAGAACACGGCGTTCGGGCGTCGGAAAGTAGGTCGCAATTCAAGGTTGTTTCGAGTATGCGGTCTTCTGTGATCGACACGGGGCACCCTTCTGGATGGGCCAGTCGTGTCTCGGAAAGCGAGGTAAAGGCGGCCGCTGGCAGGGACTGGAGAAGCGATGCGTGAGTCGGACCTAGTTTGATGGTGAACGTGGCTGACCTTGCGATGGCTACAGGTTTTCGATTGTATGATAGGGTTGGAACTAGCAGTGTTTGCAGTGGGTGATTGCGATTTGGCTTGGTCCTGTGTAAACTAAGTTTGATGAATGTGAGAGCCTAAATTATTGCCTATTGCTTTGGGGAGACTAGCGCAAACCTAATGAGGATCGGGAGCGATTCGGGGCCGGTCTAGCCAAAGGGCGGCGTCTGAGCGGGGTCCAGAGGGAGTAAGTAGGAGGGAAGATTGGGGAGTCAATGAGGGAGCGGTGAAGGTTTAAGTAAGTCTACCCAAAAACGGGCAAGGGTCCATGGACATTTGGAACATCAATGAGGACCCAAACGAGACTAGCAGGTAATTTGTAAAAGCGACCCCGCCGCTCGCTTGACAAGCCTCTCTGGCTTGTCCCGCACGACATCGTCACACCGCTCTTTAACCCTGCCCCCCTTCGCCCTTCTCTCACTCCCATGACAAGGACTCGGAAGCCTAATCATTCTGCCAAAGAGTCTATTCGTCTGGTCAGCGCGTCCCGCGACGACGTCGGTGTCTCTCCTTCCCAACCACTCGTTAATACCACTGTCGTTTCCGAAACTTCTCAAAAGCACCGTGCCCGTCCATCGTCTTCCTTTCAGCGTCTCTTTTCTCGCCCCACCGCCACGCCTAAACAAGAAGCCCCTGAAGATGCTTTTGACTCGCCTCGCACTAGTAGAATGTGGCCATTCTCCCGCGTTCCCCGCCAACGTCGACTTGCCACCGCTGGGGAGGAAGACCCTGCAACGAGCGTACGCGTGTTTGGCTTGTTTGTCTCAATTTTTGACCCTAATTGCTAACTTGGTCCAGGACCCTAATGACGGTAGCGATTCCCCGTACTCTTTTACGTCACCGGCTGCCGCTTCTACGTCCAGCTTGGGTTCGGTTGTCTCCGCTGACGAACGACTGTTTCGACTGGACGAATCCAATCCAGCCCAATCTCCCGTAACGGCGACAAATTCGGATGGTCGTCATGTTGCTGTAATCCTAGCGAGTAGCAACCAGACTACGATCGAACCCTCCTCGGGTCACTTAAATGAAGCCCGAAGGTCCTCAAAAATTGTCGAAGCACCGCAGTCCATGTCTCACACTGAAGCTGAAAGTGATGAGGATCCCACGCCCCGAGCTTCAACGTCCAGTCACGATGATGACCCTCCCTTGCGTACGAGGGAAATGCGCGCCAAGCGGCTCTGCCTCGTCGTGTCAGCACGGGACATGGACGTGCTCTCTCTGCGTCCCGCTATCGGCGTCGCACCGCACGCCCCTTCTGAAACCGAATCGTCTGTTTCACTCTGCTCGCCGTCCTCTCCGACATCCCCTGGAGCATATGGCTCCAATTCCACGTTCCCACCGATGAAACCGTCTGCTTCTACACCATCGCCGCCTCATGTACCCTGTGCTCTCGAGCCGCCCAACCCACGCACCTCTGCAGCAATCCCAGATGGAGTCCCGTCCTCAAACAATATGGAGTCTGTTTCGGGTGTAGTCTCTCCTGCCAAGCGAACAATGCCACGATCCATGACCCCGCCACCGTCTCGTCGTCCGCCCCCAACGGGGCCTTTACCTGCCTTGCCCTCTTCTTCATCCTCGTCTTTAACCCCGCCCATTCCACCCCTTCCCCCCGCCCTCAGCAAAACACCAGTGGGTACGATGTCTACAAAATCGTCGCCGCCCCGTCCGGCGCTTGTCAATGCGCCTCCAATTCCCGCTTCTGCTCTCCCTCCGTCACCACCCGGCGGCCTCCGCCTGCCCTCGCGGCTGAGCTGGATCAATGGCATGCGCGCCGTTCTGCCCAGTCCGCCCGCATCCCCCACACGGCCCTTAAAATCGCTTACGGGCGCCAAGCCTAGCGTGTCGTTGCCGTCTCCCAAGGTGGAGAAGAAGCGGTCAATTAGTATCGGGGTACTCGAGGCTGCGGATAAGGGACAAGTTCGACGGACCAAGAGCATTTTGATGTTAGGCTCCAAGACGAAATCAAATGCGTCGCTCGGAACGAAGCGGGTACATATTCACGCGGACGCGGATATGAACACCAATGCCAATACAAATGTCAATGCCGATGTCAATGCTACTGCCAACGCTGCATCGGCGCGCACCAAGCCGAGGCGCAAGTCGAGTTCGGCGACGGTGTCTGGCCACATTGCGCTCGTTTCTGATCCTGGCCCAGGAATAACCAAGCCCCCTGCGAGCGCTGAGCTCCTCGTTCCGCGCGAACGGCGACACTCGGCACCGATGCTATCGACGCTGGACCCCAAGCCGTGCGCCGACTGGACGCTATCGCTCCCTTTTTGTACGGACGTGCCGGGGAACCAGATTCCGCTGTCGCCGCTGTCGGCTGCACAAGATGGTGAGGAGGAGGGCGAAGACTGGACGTTGTGTATGCCACTCAAGATGCGCGTGGAGACGTCGACGGTCGGGACTGGCGCGATTAGCACTAGTACGAACGACGAGTGCGCAAGCAGTGCGTGTGGAACGATTACGGGCGAGGCGGGTGATGGTGCGCGGCAGTTGCCAACACCGAGCCCGTCGCCAAAACCTGAATCGTTTGTGCGCGCGCTGGCACAAGAAGCAGGGGAAAAGTCTGGTGTGGCCGCGCCTAGCCCTGTGCCTGCACCCGTGGAGCAAGAGCAAGAACAACCACCTAGTCGCCCCACGTCGCCCGTACCGAGTCTTGGGCCGAACGTCGGAGGCTTGGATTTGGCAAGTGGACGTGGGAAGCGGGGTTCAGGGTGGTATGTGTTTGGATGGTTTGACGAGGTGTGTGTGGGCGAGGACGAACGACGTCAGTCGATGATGGCTGCGTCTACGTCTACCTTTGCTCCTTGTTCTTCCCTTTCCCCGTCGTCTCCTTCCTTTCCATCTCCATCTCCTCGTCCTTATTCCTGTCCAGCACCGACGTCTCTGTCTCTCCCTGGTCCTTTCCTAACCCCTTCCCCAACTCCTTCTCCCACTCCTACCCCTGTTTCTGTGTCTTTTCCGATCGACGTCTCTGCGCGCCTGCGCGATCGCAAGTTCTCCAAGAGCCACGTGATCGCGTTTCGTAAGGCCTGTGGTGATCACAGCACACAGGCGAGCCAAGACAGCATGTCGACCGTGTCGACGTCGGAGACGGTGTTTTACAGCGCGCGGTCGAGCTTGTTGGTCAACTGACGTCGTTTCTTGTGTCTAGACGATGCATGTTTATTTTCGCACTTTTCTGTGACTTGCTCTGTTTAGATTGCGCTTTCGTCGGCACCTTGTTCTCGTGATGCTGTTGATGGACATACACTTTATTCTTTTGCTGTGGACCCCGTTTTATCTGGTTGGCGTCGTACGCTGTTAAGACTGGCGTTGATTGCTTTCAAAAAAAATCGTTTCTGTTAATTTCGATGTGGACCGGAAGGTGCGTTGGGAAAACCGAAGAAAAAAAGGATTTTTCTGTTAATTTTGAAGATTATATACGTATGCCCTCTAAGATTGATGCTTATGCCTCTCCCGCTCTCTCTGTCTAGCGACGTCGCTTTGTCACGTCGAATAAAAGTTGTTGAAGGTGTTGCTTCGGATTGTTTGGATATGTGATTGGAAATCTTGAAGTGATGGTAAGTTGGATTTGGACTCTTGATCATAGTTGTCGGTGCGATCGCGATCGTGGTGATTTAATTGCCACAATCAGATCACGATTTCGATCAATGGTCGAGTCAATCATCGCTCCGAGGTATACCTAACTCGGATATGCATCAATGCATCATTGAGCCCGACGTTCTGCGCTGCAATCCGGCAAAGTTCCCAAATGACGAGTTTCCCGGCTAAAATGGTAACTAAGTGACGCAATGGGCGTACACGCCAACGGCTTGAGAAAATTGAATCTGTCGAGACGGTGCGGACGTTTGTTCGTAAGGGAATGTCATACGGTGGCCCGCTTAGATAAAAAGAGATGATGAAGAAAAACGTGGCCGTCTGTTATCGATCGTGCCACCCGTCATCGCGTACTGAAGCGATATAGCTTTTCGGCGGTGGCACTGGAAAACATTTATTTTTTTGTTCTAGTTCTTGCTTTTGTTCTGACCCACATTCGCGTCCGGTTCGAAGAGGGTGGCGTGGGCCATACTTTTACAGAACGATTCGATTCGAGTAGACGAGCGATTCCTGCGAAAAGACGTGATCATATCTGTCATAGTATGTGCGTGATAAGATCAGTGAGCACTGGCTTTGATTCAGATATCTGATTCGGATATATCAGGCAAGTCGTACTTACGAAATTACCAGCGACAGCGCGTGTACGACCCTCGTGTGCGTATGAGTCGCCCCCGATCGTGGAATTAGTAGCTTCACGTTCGTTAACGTGTCATGCAGGGAGGTATGTATGTAACACCGGCTCCTGACATCCCAGCGCTGTCCCGCCACATCGCAGAACAAAAACCAAAATCGCGATACCAGTTCTGTCTCATCCGAAGTGGGGCGTACGCCCCGCTTTATGTCCGCGTAGTCGTTATGTGTCTTTCTGACTTGAATGACGAGACGTTGGAGAGTAAATTGGCAGGCGCGTGGCGCAATTGTTTGGGCACCGTCCTCGAGACCAATTCGATCCCAAGTTGAGGCATTGACGTTTGGACCATTGCGTTCATCGGACGGCCGCAAACGTATTTCGTCTCCATGTGACAATGAGGCATGCGTGGCGTCTTCCCCGTGGAAGATGCGACGTGTGCGGTCCAGCCAACAGATGGTGTCTAGCGGACGCATACTCGGACACGGACCACGGACCATCGAAATTTTGGGAGCCGTAAGGGTGCCCGGCGAGGGAAGAGCTGAGAAGGCATGCAAAGATGAAGGCTGTAGAAGCGGCGGTAGGTTTGTACATTGGGGTTGGGTCGGCAGCGGCTTGAGACCATTGGGGGAAATGCGGGACGCTCCCGCGTCGCCGCGCCCCCGGCCTTCCAACCTGGGTAAGATAAAGTTATGTACGTGGTTCTGCCATGGTTGCCAAGGGGATTCGCGGAGCAGAACAAAGGACTGACCTGTCGCGATGTTTAAGTAAGTGCTGGTAAGTACATCCGAGGATCGTCAGTGGCTCGCCCAAGGTTCCGCACGCACGGCCCCGCTTCTACCACACAAAGTCCTTTATTGAATGTGGGAAGATATAAATTAAAGGCGACTTGACGATTGAGGGGGAGTCAGGGCTGCTAGATGCTGGGAAAGAGACGTGTCGAACTCGCTTTCGCACATACTGTACGGACTTCTGTCAGTGGACTTCGGCCGAGTCATTCGGTGAGGGTAGGGACCACACAAGTTGGATCCTCGTGTGGCACCGCACGGGAACGATAAAGTCAGCCTAGACCTACGAAAGTGGTCAGGTGCGCCGGTCCAGGGGTGGGAGCATACCCATCGCGGTCACTGCTGGTTTCTTACTGATCG
>JBBPMJ010000425.1:0-28406 GCA_038090255.1 Austroboletus niveus
GAGTTGTGCGTGTCTGAAGATCGATCAGCTGTCAGGTATAAGAGCAAAGAAATTTGATCTCACGAGATCGTGTATCTAAACGGGAGTTGAAAAGAATAAGACTCCTGGAAACGTGGGCTCGGAACCTTCGTGGGATCAATTTCCAGTTCATGCTGATCTTGAGTCGTCAGGTGCATGAGATGGATGGTACACGATAGCGATGCTTTCGTGAATGTCTCTCGCTGGCCGCTAATGTCAAAATTCTGTGGGTCTGGATCTTTTTAGCCAATAAAAGCTGACTCGGAAAAGCTCGAGCATACGTTTGTCGCGGTGAGATGCAGAATTCTTGCATGCATTGACGGACCTGAGACGCAGCGTATGTCTTATAAATAATATTAGCTAAACTTCAGCAAATACTTGAAGAAAAGGTCTTACATGGACTCATAATTCTGGGTTAGAGAATTTACTTTCCGAACCAGAGCGCGTCCTGCGTCACAACAATCTTGTTCGATATGACGTTCTGCTTCATGTTTCAGTCGTGCTTGAATATCTTCAAGTTGTATGCGCCGGACAGAACCGCCGAGAATCCGACAGATCTTATCCACGAGGTTCCCGAGATATTTCTGGGCCTGTTCTCTTGCGGTAGATATGACTTCATGTAGCGCAGGAATAGTGGACAGATGGACCTCAAGGGCAGAGATAAAGTCTGGATCGTCGATGCGAGAGGCCTCGATACTGCCTTCCTTCAGCAACTTGTCAGCGGTTTGTGTCTCAACTTGCGTTGGCTTCGGTGACCGATCTCTCGGCATTGCAATCTCGTGGAGGATAGAAGCTAGGTTCTCTTGCAGGTGCTTCCGAGTGTCTTCGAGAATCGAAGAAACGAGCACAGCTAAATGACGCTCGGTTTTACCGAGCAATTTTCCGGATACATAAAGGGCAAGGATAATTTTTTCTTTTGATTTTCTGAAGTTTTCGTCAATGATACTCTTACAATCTTGGGCTCGGCGAAGTTCCTCATTCAAAATATTAGCGACGCGTGGATGGGATTTTACTAAGTTCGTGTAGGATTCTAAGAAATGTAAATGTCATCGACACGAATGCAAAACCATCAACGCGATCACTAACCAGTCAGTCTCGATTCTTCCTCAGAAGTGACATCTGGGATGGAGGAAAGGCATTGGCTGCGATCAAACGTGCTACAGGTCTTGGCGTGAGCAGGGAAAACAAAAGGCAAAATAGGAGAACGAACGGATAGTTGGAAAATACAGTTTTTACAACCGTGAATCGGATGATAGTTTCGGTTCGGGTCCCATCTTTCTTCAGCTCGCTCTCAACCTTTTTCTGCTTAGCCTCTAGGCGTTTCAGGTGGGCAGTTCTAACCGCATCGACGTCCTTCATCCAGATATTACACTCGTCAGGGAAACGCTTCTTTAACCCTAGGCGGACAAGGTGGTTGAGTGATCTTGGGGTCACAATACTCTCCGAAATCTGCAGACGTTCTTTTAACCTATCATCAAGTCAAAATAATCTGAAATATCCAGCAGTTCGAAAGGCGTACAAGGAACTTTCGAGCAGGAACGCAGTGATCCTGCGTGACTTGATTTGCTCGACGGAGCGATTGGCGGGTATATATTGTATCGTCATAGCTCCTTGTCTTGTTTCACCATATAACAGGCTAGGCTTGAGAAACTCAGGGTCCACCTTACAATCCGGATGCGGTTTGCCCGCGGAAAGTTGGTCAGAAGTGCACTATCACGTCGGGAAATCCGTTTAAATTGTGGTGGAGAACAGAACAGAGATACGGGCCCGCGTACCTCAAATCCAGGACGCACGGATATCCCTTCTTCTTGCTCCTTTGTTTTCGCAACCTCAAAGGTGAATAATCGATTGGTATCATCCTCGGAGCCCGATTCAGACAGCTGATCATCATCGACCGACTCGCTCCAAACGAGGGACTTTGCGTGATCTTCAGAGACCAAGGCTGTGACTTGATCACAAATTTTCGTAAGATATCTGAAAATTCATCAATGAGTGCCAATAATATCCATGGATGGTCACACCTGATGAAAGTGACACGATTTCGCCGCACAGGCGGAGAAGCATCGTCGTCCCATGTAGAGTCCTCCGGCCAGTAGATAACATACATCCTTTTCAGCGTGCCGGGCTCTGGAATGTAGCAAATGTATAGACCAGAGCGGAGGAGCGGGTTCTCTGCTTTCCTCTCCGGAGAGCTGACTAACTTCTTCGCACTACAAGTTGTCAATGAAAGCGATTGAACCACGAACGAGGAAGGTACGTACGTAGTATCATCAATAATACCGATGGATAACAAAAATCGAACAATCTCTTCTTTGCTACCATAAATGCCGAGTGGCTTTACGTGATACTTGTCGAGAGCCTTGAAGTCAACCTTTGTCAAGGACATGTAGGATCCAGGAGAAATTTCATTCAGGAAAGTCTTTAGCGAATCTTGAGCGATGATGATCTTATCGACTTTGCAAACGTGAGTAAACGCTTAGTGTGGAACGTCATGCAACACTATACCTAGACCACTAGTGCCACGCTCACTAATTAAGTCGAGGATGCGATACAATCCGGGGATAGAAGAACAAAGGTCCCCTTCGGAGCGAGGCTTCATTGTTTCGACACCAACCTGAAAACAAATCAATATAGCACACCATCATGATCACGCCACTACTTACCTCTTCAGTCTCTTTACTCGTTTGTTGTTCGTCGAGGTCTACGGGCTCGGTGAAGCCGACCTCCTTATCGTCGACGGTATCATCGCCGATATCAGAGGACTCCGAGTCTAAGTCCTCGGAAACGGGTACAGAACCGTCCAGGGGGGTCGTTTCATCTATATGGTCATTGATAATCGTGAACGAATCTTCTGGGTTTTTGACAGAGGCCGAGTAGCTGTCAGAAAGGTCGGCTTCTGCCTCCAAGACCATGGTCATGTTTTTTTGGTAGATTCAGGTCGAGGGCAGGTTGCCGAGGGGATGAGTAGGGGGTTGCGTTTATTGAGAGGGGAATAGAACGAAGGATATTAATACTCGAAGCGCTGTGGGTCCACTTGTTGATCCCCAGTTTGACATGAGGACTTTATCCACAGCAAATTTCCCTGAATCGCCAACGTGTCACCCAAACAGAGGAGTTGGCGCAAACTTGATACCAATTTTGTCTAGGATTCCGTTTTGATGAACTTTGATACGAGGAGAATTCTTGTCACATCACAGCGTACCACGAACGGCGAACGTCACTGCAGTGTGTGTGAATCATGGATAGCCTTCTTTCGAAGAGAACGCGTGACTGGTAAGAAGAGACCACTTGCCGAGAAGACTGCACAGACATCACCATGATGTTGATTTGAACTCGCGTATCACTACCGCCTGAGGCTGAGCATGTTGAATCTACATTTACTTAGCATCGGACATAAATTGGAAGACGGATAACAGTGGTGATTGACCTACTATGGCTTCGAACAGCACTCAGTGTCCATCATTTCGCATCCTTCCTTGAAGCGGGCTGGTGCGTCTCTCTGGCAACAGTTAATTACGCAGCTTCCGACCCCGTCTCGTTGCTCAACATTAAAAGTGACTGAATACTTGCGGCTTGAACTTGAAGTACTATTGGTGACCGAGTCTTGATGACTCGTAAGTCAGTAGAGCCATCTACTATAATCAGGAAAACTTACCCCAAGCTCACTGGCTGCCAGGTGCCCCGTGCCCGTGAGGTCGCGTTCGCACTTACGAGTGCCCCGCTCATCGTTGATTGCTGAACAATAACGCAGTCGCAAAAAATCCATGCAGTCGGAGCGAAAACAATGTTACTCCGATTCTAGGCTTGAGTTTCGACTATCTTTATGTAACAAATCGGCAACAAATAACAAATACATGAAAGAGATGCAAATCAAAAGGAATGCGGAAGGAGAAAAAGACGAAATGATCAATGAAATCCACATGTCCAACAAATCATCAGAACCCCAATACTGACCGCCTCCGCTACCAAAATCAGGTATTAAGATATTCTATAGGTAGAGGAACACTCAAAACTTAAGCTGCGAGATTGAGGCTCTCCATAACAAGGTTGAGAGGATCAGCGACAGCAGCAGTAGCCTGAACAGCCGCGACTTCGGCATTTGCGGCTCTGCCAAAGAATACCTCGGGACTCGTACAGGCCGCAACAGCACGCCGCATGTGTGTCGTGAGGAAGGATAACCCAACTTGATAGGCAGCTACACACCAGTTTAGCATGCGGTCGAACCAAACAATTGCTTTACCCACAATTCATCCACCCAAAGCCTTCACGAGGAACCATTTTAAAGTCTATTCCCTGGTTCCCGTACTCTGCCTCAACTAAATGAGACAGCTTGACAGCGTCAAACTGTCAAAGTGGAAATCAGGATGGTCTACGCGTCGAAAGATCTAAGGCAGCCCACTTTTTCAGGCACGACCCCATTAAAGTCGACAAAGGCTGTAGTCATCCTAATCGAGATCAGGTTATCTAATCCGTCGACATGAGGCTAAAATGGACGTACATGTAGAGAAATCGATACGCAAGGCGTTGAGCCTCCTCCAGATAACCATAACGTTCAAGACCAACCCAAGCCATGATTTGGTGCGGTGGCCTAAGGCCGGTCAAAAATGTCAGTACTACTGCCAGGGATCTCGTCCAAAATGACGAACCAAGCATATCTAGAAGTGGTGATAAGCATGATGTAATTCATATAAAACCCATATACATACGGATAGTCCCATTGACGATTTGGCCTGTCGAGGGAAATCTTGCCCCGGGACTCTTCCGTACCTGAGACAACCCCACCAAGAACTTCAAATTTCTTCAATGATTGCGAACTAGATCAAAGTCAGCACGCAAGCATCGAGCGAACTATGAAAACGCACACTAGCTTCCAGCATTGTTCATCACTGGCACAACCTGCCCAAAGCGCCCAAAAGCTTGTAACACTCTCATACAAACTCTGTTTCTCCTGAACAGTGTCGTAATCGAAATAGAGGTTCTTTCTCTCATTCCAAAGATATTTGTCAATGATCTCCCTCCTATAGTCAGCTCTCTCAAACCACTCTTCGCTTGTCTGAGGCCGTGACATTGACCATTCGCGACGAGGATTAGCGTACGCTTCAACAGACGGAGGGAATGGTGCTAAGGGAAAGTCTTCTTCGAGCTCCAACTCGTCGTCGAATACTTCTCGGATTGCAGTTCCGATGTCGACCTCGTACTTGTATAGGAGTGCTTGAAGATCAATAGTACCGAGATTCGCACAACGCTTCTCGAACCGGTACGTCGTATCGTGTCCAGATTCACGTACGGCACGGTCATGGAGGAAGTATTCGTCAAGTTCGGGTTCCTTGAGGATGCCATCGGTATACTTTTCACTGAATTCCAGAACCGAGATACCGTGTTTTTCAGCGTATGGCTCGAGAATATGGGTGAAGTGAGTGGCTTCCGTCTCAGGGGGAATCCCGAGACCGTCAGGGCGAAAGCGGGAGAGACCAGTCTTGGGGTCCATCCGAGGTTCAGCGACCCAAATTGTGTGATACTCTTTGATTGCCGCTTGTATGGCACGTTTGAGCCATTCGCGATTAGCCTTCATATCGGAACGGTCCAGTTGGTTGTATATCTGCAGTGCCATATCAGTCAAGAAAGGAGGCTGTGTCCGGCACAAGTAATAACTCCGAGATCCGTTCAAAATCTTCCCGTAATGCTTGATCTCGAAGATAAAGTGGTCCACCATGCCCTTTGCCATTGCCACCTGGCCATCAACAAGGAGTCCAAGCGCGATAAAATAGGAATCCCAATTGTAGAGCTATGATAACAAAGAAATTTAGGAAAGGGAGGCAAGGCAGGATGAGATAGATTAACCTCATTGAAGCGAGCGCCGGGCACAATAAATGGGATCCCCTTTAGAGTACGGGCGCCCTTGCCGTCATCAACTTCATTCATGGCTAAAGCGAGAAGGCCAGGTTTAGAGTTGAGACTCTTGACGAAGTAGGGGTCGTCAGGTTTCGGGGGGAGAACTACGACATCAAGATTCATGTGGGGCTTCTCGCGCGCCACCTTCCGGTAATACTCTGCCATTGCCGGTTCGCCGTAGGGGACGTAGATTCGCGGTTGCACACGACCCGTACGATTTTTTGGGTCCGCGGTGATGATCTCGAGCCCCTCCCCATCAATGCGACGGGTAAGCGAATGCCAGAACGAATTTCGAATCATGCGTGACAAACGATCAACGGGATTTTCTGTCAAGCGAGCCTCGTCTAGGACGATCCGTTTGCGATTATGATCACGTGCAAGCGCAAGCTCTTGAAGCAGATTAGACAGCATATAGGTACCCTGGAGCAAATATATCAATAGATATACACGCTGAGGTCAAAACAAAAGCATACGCGAATGTCAAACGTCTTGAAGCCATTGCTAGTGGCAGTCCCGAGGGCCATCAACTTCGGACCGGCATCTGTGACACTGATCTGGAAATCGCCGTCTGTGTCTTCCTGCTCGAGGATGACACGGATTGTTTCTTCGACGTCGATCAGGAAACGGCGAGGAGCGGTGACACTCTTTTCGTCATGGGACATTCTGCGGGGGCGCATGTGGGTGTCGTCCTCAAAGGCGGGTGTGCGGTTTGGGTTTTGGATTTGGGACTGCGAAACTACGTCAGCCGAGTAAGGAGAGGAGAAACAGAAGCGCACATGACTGTAGGTGCGCGAGCGGGAGAAAGACTGGGCGCCACCATAGTAGGTCGCGGCGTCGACATGGACGACGCGATGCTCGACGTCCTCGATAAAGTTAAGGCCGGGAGGGTGGTTCAAAGTGGGGGGCATTGGAGGTTGGCTGTTGTCAAGGGACGGATCCTAATTGAATGTTGGTGGCCAAGCCGAGCAAGGGGGTGGAGCAGGGGTTATCTTTTTATTCCCGCCATCCCGCCGGCTCGTGGGAATAACCAGAGATATGCGGTCCAGACTCGATCCAGAGCTCCAAGGTCGTCTTATCGCTCCGAGCCCAATAGTATATCCAGTACGCCAACATTTCGATCCGTAGTACAAGTCCATAGCGCTACGGGTGATGGCCTTCCGGGTTCCCTACATAATTATTGTGTCAGGTCTTGATAATATGACCTCACAAGATCCGATCCGGAATAAACACCGCACTGCAGTTCACAAGCGCACGTACTGACTTATGGGGTGTTCAGAGGCAACACAAGCTGCGTGGTACTGGGTGGAGCACACCATGTGTCATGACGTCACTAGAAGCGGCTCCATCGCTTCTCTCGTCCATATAGACCCCAATGAGTTTCCCCGCAGGGACACCTTCATCGCTTGCATGGCCGATTTTCCCATCTCTTAACCTCGGAAACGGCCGAGTGCTTCGGCACCGGTCGGCTGGTTTGGTGCGCGGGTCAATCCGCACACCCCCACCATTATTTCTCCCCTACGTGCACCCACCGTCGATGGGGTCTTGACTCTTCACTCCCCGTCTAGCCGACGCTCAGTGGGAAGTCGGTTGTCGTGGTGGTAACCCACTACGGTGTTTTAGAGCCATTTGGTAAATTTGAGCTATTCACGTGATTGAAAAATCAAGTCACGTGTATGTAAAGTAAAGCGCGTCAAATAATGTGTTTGGCGCTGTAGGGGAGGCGTTGTTTGTACCCGTGCGGCCTTTTCAGCGTTGGAACATTTAATCCCGACCGTTTCACTCTTTTTCTTTTCGCTTGCTCTTCAAGACTTGACGCCTTTTTCTCCAAGCGCAAAGCCGGTTCCTTTGGCTTTTTGTCACGAAGGCTACACGCCACTTAACGCATACAACACCCGACGCTCGCTCAAGAATTAAACACGATGATTCCCTTCATGCTCACCATTGCACTCGGTTTCGTTTCGTTTTTAGCTTCCGCATTCGTGATTCTCCGTATTGTGATACCCATCTTGCCTCCTCATCCTTTGAGTCGACGCGTAGCTCCAGTAAGCCTATTGACGCTCCTGCGGAAGCTATTGTCTTAATTTATATGCTGTGCACAGTCCGAGTTTGGACTTCCCAACTATAACTTCTGTTCTCTCACTTCGGCTGACAAGAGTCACCTTTGGCTCGCCTCGCTCGATCTCCTGGCTTTATGTGTTTTCATTTGGCAAGCTGCGTCAGAATACTCTGGTGGAGCAACTGGTTTTGCTGATACCAGAGATGTCACTGCCGCGGCAAGACTTTGGTTCGCTTTAACGATCAGACAGAGCTGCCTGCTAGTTGTTTCGACACTAATCCTCGTTCATATTCGCATGGGCCGTTCTGTATCTTTTGGCCGTAAACATTGGATGATATGGGCACCGACTTTATTCCTTGGTCTGGCGTCCACTGCACTCGCGGTGGCCCTCGCAGGAGCTGGTGTTTCAAGCCTCTTCCCTGGTGTTGCCGCTTATACGACCATCGCTGTTATTCTTAGCACTGCGGCCTTTGGTGGCCTGATTTACACATTGATCGTCATAAAACGCAATTTGGCGGCTCTAAATGAACCCACCGACGTCTGGCCTCCTGTAAAAGAGGTTGAAGAGAAACGTCGACCATCCTTTTCCACCGAAGACATAGACGCTCTCCGGGAAGGCAGCTCTTGGCTCACCTCTGACGCTGCTTCCTCGCGCTACGAGAGCATGTCAAACTGGTCTTTCTCTACTCATCAGACTGTTCAAGTATCCACGCGTCACAGCCCCGCTGCATCTCAGCCTTGCTTGCAGGCCAAATCGGTTCACTGGATTAGCCTGCCTACCTCGGGTACTGATCTTTCCATTCCCCCTGTGCCTCCACTTCCATCGGCCTACCGGGGAAATAACTCTGCTCGTGCTATAAACGAAGATCCTGACCCATTCCGCCGTGATATCCCAAGCCGTCCTCGTCTTGGATCTCAGAGTTCCTGGCTAACGTCGCCATCGGTGTCACAAGCCACGTTGTCTGCTTGGTCTTACCCTACCACTCCGATAAGTGGTACCGTGGTTGATGTGAGCGCAGCAGCATTGATTCCCCACGCGTTACCTTCTCTCCCAGCCACCCCAATGGCTAGTGTCGTCGATCTCAATGCTGCGTTGCTCCCCCAAATGCCAGCTCCCAGACCTGCTACACCTCTGTCAAGCGCAAATGTGCTTGGCGGTTATGGCTACACTGCCGATTCCGAGAAAGGCATCGCATCACTGGCTGTTAGCAGAAGCGAAGTGGACATTTCTTACCCCAGATATGTCTTTTGGCTGTTTTCCATCTGGATTCCCTATGTCAGCGTTTTTTTTTTGATTTTTTGATTTGCGAAACTAAACCATTAATTGCCAGGTTTTATCTCTTCCGTATTTGGTTTCACTCACAAGTTCAACATCCGTTCCGGCTGAATCTCTGGCGATCATGCTTGTGCTTTCTGTGACATTGTCCTCTCCTCTCTTGGCATTAAACATTCTTGTTCGTTCCCCCATACCCATTCCTACTGATTTATTTGGCATTCACGCTGAACCACCCTCGGTGGTCATGCGTGCACCTTCTCCCGCGGAAACAGTGGCTACGTGCTGTAAGAAGAGCGGCAGCATTACGGTTGCTGAGGACCGCCCGTCTGGTGATGTCTGGATTTCTCAAGGCGATGCGGTAGAAGGAAAGGGGAAACTTGGTCGTGCGCTTGGACTTATGACGCCTCTTCCCAGACTAGCGGTCCTTCCTCTAGAAGAGGAGAATGGTGAAATCACGCCACCTTTGCCTATGCAAGAAGATACCTTCAACACTACTGTCACTCCCGCTCGTCAATCAACCAACAGTGTGGAACTGGGTAGACTGCGCACACAGTCGAAGGCTTCTTCTCATTTCTCCGGGGACGAGACATTTGCTACTAGGATCATGATCGCCCAAAGACACTATTCGGCTGTTGCTACTACGGTTATCGTTCCCGCGTCGCCCGAGAGGATGGAATCGCCTGACGGACTGTTGACCGTGGCTACTGGTGTTGATATGTTGCCTGTCACCCCTACTTCGTCGTCTCACCTTCGTTCTCGCTCGGTATCATCTATTATTGGCCAGGCTATTACGGCTGCCGACATCAGTGCGCCTCCTTCACAACCCTTGCCTCCTACACCCCCAAATATACGCAACGCCAAACAGACCGCGAAGCAACTTTTCCACAGGAAGTCTCGTTCGTCTGATTTCTCATTCAATGCCGCCATCAACGAAGACCTCAAAGAAATCGATGCGCTTACAGCCGGCGTCCTCCCACTCCTTGTTCCCGGCCTCAAACTTGGAAATGAGATGAAGATACGGGACTGGGAAGAGTTTTCTCCTCCTTTGAGCAGCACGGTTACTAAGAAGAAGCAAGCGTCAGCGCGGGGGTTTAAGACAACTTCTGGAGCTGAGTTCGGTGTATTGGATCGGAACGGGTTTGCCTTCCCTCACTGTCACTCTACCCCTGCACAAGGGAAACAGAACCATAGAGCGGTTAAAGGCTCCGCCAAAAGAAAACATCTCAGCCTTCCTAGGTATCGCAATACAACATCTCGTCATTATCAGAATCTGACTTTTCCCTATCTCTGTAGTCTTGGGCTTGGCGAGGATGGCGCTCATGATTGGGAGAGTGATATAAATCGCGAACTGGCTACCAAGATCGAACAACATGATCGGCGCAATACAGTCTGGAGAAGTGAGATCGTCCCGAACACTATCGCACATCCGGTAGCCGACAACCAAATGCAGAAACATGGACCAATAGATTGCGCATCCTTGACTCGTCCAGCGTCCACTTATAGTATACACCTCCACGTCGAAATCCCTAACACAATGAACAATTGCAGGACGTCGCTCGCCACTCCCAGGCTTATCCAAGCCTCAGCTGCTTCGACTACCTCGCTTTTTGACACTGCGGATGTCTTCGAGCCTACCTCCGCGAGCACACCTTACGATTCTCAGAAGGGCTACGCACGCACTAAGACAGGCTTTCGTCGCTCCAGTGTTGTTTACATCAAATCTGACGAAAAACCCTCTGAACCTGCAAAACTCACGGAGCGCACTTCTTCTTCAAGGACTCTTGCCCCCTCGGTTGTGAAGCAACCGAAAACTACCACGTTGCTTCCCAGATCCTCCACATTGGAAAGCAAGCTGGCCCCGCAGAGCGGGGGCCTCCGTCCACTTTCCCTCCTCAAGGATCGCGATTCGAACAAAGATGGCGAAGCCTTCAGATTGGCTGGAACGCGACCGCTCATCCTTGGAAAGAACAAGCAGAAACTGAAAGCTACGCGGGGCTCGGACGAGAATACCAATCCCAACGCTGGTGACAAGCACTTGAAGCCGCTTCGACTGGGGCGTTCTGACTCGAGCAAGCTCAGAGGAAAGCTTCGCCGGACCGAAGTCTTGCCAATGGTGGTCGTCAGGCCGCCTTCGACCAATGCTAATCCATGCGAATACCGTTGAACGTTATGAAGCACCCTGCATTTGTTGACGAATGTTTTTTTTCTCTCTCTATAGACGGTTTGTTCGCTTTGCGCTTTGCGCTCACAAAGTATTCAGCCTCTTTTAAGGCATTGAAATAATGTCCATATCCATTCCTTTATGCTCTCCTACGACGTACGACTTACGATCACCATATACGCATATACATCATACGACTGGAAATAGTGATAGATACCTTTGCGATACTTGTTACCTTACTCTACCATACGTATTAGATAGCCACCTCTCCACGTTATGCTTGTCCTTTTGGTTTCATGAACAGTACTATAAGTATGCTGAACGAATTACTTGGATTACATTTATCTTAGGGCTCGAGAAAGACGTGAAATGCGTTTCATCGCCAACTCAGCGTAACTTTGATCACTGGGGAGAAAACGTGGAAGTTGAATAGGACCAGGAGGAAGCGGGTACGATGCCTTTCGATGAGTGCGATGTCGGCGAGTTGTATGCACGATCCTAGCGCACCTTCCTTTTCTCGGAAATCGCCCTGCGAAGCTGCGGACTGCAGCCAGGTTGGTGCGTAAATGCGCAAGTTTTCGGGGACGCTTCAAGTTCGGGCGAGAATGACAGTTTTGACCCGGATCGTCGTGACTCGTCTTATTGCGTAACCAGGTATAACGATCAACAAATTCAATAGATACGGCAGTACACGATTTTATCGTCGCACATAGCCTACCCCTCTCCTTACTCCATTCCGAATTCCCTCGGTCGTGCTGCACTGTATTAACAACGTCGTCGAGGGGAGCAACGTGGATTAATGGAGTTAACTTATCTTCCGACGTTTGCCCAACGTGCCAACTGTCAAGTCCAGACCCATTTCGGGTGCTGGCTCCTGGTACGAGTTCAGGTCAGCGTACCACGCCTTCCGATGTTAAATGGATGTTCGAATCAGGGAAAATTTAACATACGCGTTGAGCGCATTAAAGTGCCGGTCTTTTTACTCAGTCTACTTTCCAAAACCCCTTGAAGGATTTTCAAAGAGTCATATGGCCCCGGCATCTCTCATCCTTTGAAGTAACATGTCGAAATTTGGCCCACCTCGCGTTCTACGACTCTTCGTTCTCGTCATCCGTCAATTCTTCCCCTTCCCGCACTCCAGCGTGTCGCTCGAAACCATGACGTCTTGCCCATGATTGCCCGTCTGTGTACGGTATTATTCTTAATGGTAGTAAAAGCGTGTATGACGGACTTATGTTAATAGTCGTGAATCAGCGGACACAAGTCAAGCAAGCTGTGACGTACTATCCATCCGGCCCTATATTAAAGAAAAGGGCCAGATTTCTGCGTATTCTGACAACTGTTGGTTGCGAACACCGAAGATAGTGTGACAATCCACATACCCCAGGTCGTAAGAATTAATAAAAATCTCGAGTCCAATCAACACCAATAATGTACGTATGCAAAAGTTCACTTACCTCTCCCCTTTCTTTTGCAATCCTGCGGTATACTGCGTGATCTTGTGCTTCGACTGAAGTTTCACCGCGTGCGACTCCCCATAGATGCCAGAGTAGCATGATCAAAACTGCAATGCCCATCACGGCAGCAAGTACATATGAGAGAATGAAGCTGAGCTGGGGCATGATATGAACCCATGGCTAAGCGCCGACGGACGTCAGTGAGGCGGGAAAGAGAACAGCAATCACTCACAGTATAACTTATTCCAATTGCATCAAGAACGTGCGGGTATCCAAGGAAGGCGAAGAAGAAACTTCCAATGACGAGATACGCCCTACAAACGGATTTCATGCGCAGGACGCACATAAACGTTCCGACGGGGACGTACATGAAAAGAACAAAGTGCCGTTCATTGTGCAGACCCACGCATTGATTCACCCCTGGTTGCGATCAGTCTTAAATGCTCGATCGCATAACGAGAGTACTCACACTAGACGGGAAAAAAGGTCATCGAAGTAATACTAAGAAAGGAAATCGAATACTGACCGGACAGTGGTGGTCAAATTTAAGAACACACTTGTTGCATATGCGGCAATGATGTGCCCTCTCGGTACGTCATACTTTGGCGCACTATATGCATACATTCAAAACCAACTCACCTCTGGTCGCATGACCGCACATCGTCTACAACGGGAAACGTCTGCGTTTACGATTTCTAGCCCTGGGGACGACCAGCGTACGCCACGAGTCGCGAGTCGCTTTTGGTTTGACGGAGACGCCCAGAGGAAGTTAGTCCCAGGATACCGTGGGGGGTCGTCAACGAACCCAGGAGGAATCGTGCAGGCGTAGTAATAGTGCGCAAAGAGATTGACTGCTATAAGGCAGCATAGAGGTGTAGTCAACCAAGGAAACGGCAAGCTGGGCTGTACGATAGAGACTGGATAGGAGGAAATAAGCAGACGAAGACATCCAGTGAGTGTAGCTCACAAAAATTAATAGTCGCCAGGGATACAAGGATAGTGGCGAGCGCGACAAAATAAGGACCTGCTGCGCCTGTGATTCGATCGCCTACACGTTCAACAAATTTAAAGCAGCGAAAGACATGTTGTGCACAAATCATGGCGAGAAGGAAGAACTTGGTCGATGGCTACGCGTATTACTACGAGTCATCACGTGACGTCACAGCCAACTAAACGAAACTGCCAACAAGACGACGATGACCGCCATTCGTCCTATGGAATTCTTCCTCTCTTCGTTTCTCGGTCCATTTCCAGCTCTCTTCGTAAACCAGTCAAATCTCCACCCCAACTGGCCAATCTCTCCACGCTCCAAAATGCCCGCCGTTCGTCCCCACTCGCTCACCATCCTAATCAACGAACTTTCCATAACGGCCACGACCCACTTGGGACCCACAAGGCTCGAATTGATTGTAGTCGTCCGCTGCGCGTCTCGATAGAGGTGTCGATACATGTCATGGATCACGTTACCCGCGACGGTTGTGCCTGCAAGACCGAGTGCAAGAATCGATGGAAAGGTGATGCCTGTCAAAAGGAACAGCGGGGCCCCAACGCATGCCAAGACGAAGCTTATCAATAACAATTCGCCACTGTTTGGTGCATGGTCGATATAAGATAGATCGGGGTACAGCTTGATGAGACCCCCGTCGCCTTTGGACCACATGTAAAAGCGACGGTACGATCTTTTTCCTCCGTTCCACCAGGGATGTGTAATGACAACATTTGGGGCAGCACAAAATCCTTCTCCCTTTAGAGGATACCATAAGTCCCTCTTTCGTCGACAAAAATCGATGTCTTCACCCCCTCCAGTCTTGGGAAATTGAAGATCAAACTCCACCCCATCGTTGATACGACGTGCCGCTATGTTCGCTGACACGCCCCATGGCATGTCCTTTTCTTCAGGCATCTTGGTTGCAATGTCCCAAAAATAGGTAACACCTGCTAGATGTGCGGCGGTCGTAAAAATCGAGTCGGCAATAGGGAATTGCGCATTCCCGATAAAGCCGATCGCATTGGGGTTAGCGCGGATAACCCTTTCGGCTTCGATGAGAAGGTCTGGTCGTGGGACGACGTCGTCGTCCAGGAAGATGATCCACTCCGCAGCAGATTCCTTCATTCCTCGATTTCTCGAAGCCGATGCGCCAAGGTTTTCCTCATTCGTCCGAATGCGAACGTCCGGCCGTGAAGCAAATTTGGTTTCGAGCTTAATGCGGGAAGGCGAGTTAGGGTCATCGATAATGATGATGAACATGGTCGTGCATGTCGAGGATGGCTTTAGATGGAGAATAGGTTCCAAGAAGCCAAGATTGATGCGGAAGCTAGGGATGACGACATCCAGGGTGAGCTTACGCGAGACTACTGGGCAATGCCTCAGCATCCACTCTTCAGTGGTGACTGTTGCTTTGTCCAAAAGCCCAAACGTCCACCCGTTCACATGCTGCTGCTGGTATCGTGCTGGCTGGCTACCGCCAATCCGATTAGAGATCCTTGAGGTGAACATCCTGGAGCAATCCCAACGACGGTATAACTGGTACAAGAAAGGATCGCCATCTTGATTGATGAAGGTTTCAGGAATGATTTCCCCGTTAAAGATGTCTAGATGAGTGCGATGGACGATAGGGAAAGTTGGCATTCCTGGGAAACTTGTATCCGTAAAAGCCACACATCCAAATCCGTGGGGCGTGTGGCTATGGTACGCGATCTCAGCAAACTCGGCATGAGCATCCCTAATCCAACCTTCGTCGTTGAGTACAACATCGTCTCCCATGAGGACAAAGTAATCGCATCTCTCCTCCCATGCTTTTCTAGCGATTTGTCGCCAGATGGCGCAGACATGTCCCACCGGGTGGTGGCATGTTTGGATGACTATATCACAAATGTTTTGCGAAGCCAGTATGGCCTCGGCAATGTTCATGCCTGTCTCGTCACTTCCCCAAAGAAAGGCGTCGTCGTGATCAATAGCGAGGTAGACTTTGACCACAAATCGTTGACCGCCCAATGAATGCGTGTCCCGCCAAGTAGTGCGGGCAACCGATTCCGCAAATATCTTGAGGTTGGAGAGGCACTCGTTGGGGGGATTCGAGCCGCGGGAAGCGATAGGGAGGAGGATAGCGACCGTGATATCCTTGTCTGCCAAGTTGATGATCTGGCTGCGTCGCATCAGTTCCAGGTTCGAGATACGTTCCTCTTCTTTCATGTTATCCACGATCTTCTTCATCTCGCCCTGAATCCACAGCCCCGTCTGTGCCATTCCATCTTCGAGGGAGATCCTTGGAATCCAGCTAGGAAGAACCTTCTCTGCGAGACGGTTGTCGGAGTTTCGTGTGCGAACGCCAAGCGTTTTCGTGTTGACGCAGTCAAACTGCAAGGTGACGTCTGAACCTTTCTTCAGCCCTGCACAGTTCAGAGCGATGCCCGCGAGCTCGCGAATCGTGACAGCACGATCAGATCCGACGTTTACAGGTTCATCGTATCCAGAAGCCAATAATGCCAGGATGGCCTCCACGCAATCGCTGATGAACAAAAAACTCCGCCGATTCGACCCATCTCCCCAGATCTCGAGTTCCTGCGCGCCTCCTAATCTTGCCAGACGTATCGCCAACGCTTTTCGCAGGAGCGCTGCTGGCACCTTTTCTCGTCCACCTCTCCATGCCCCGCGTGGACCAAACACGTTGTGGAAACGCGCTATTTGAACGAGGATCTTGTTGGATGCACCGGTATATTGAACAAGAAGTTCTGAAATCAGCTTTTCGAGCCCGTAGTGACCTTGAGGGTCGGGTCTTCCACCCTGCCATGCATCCTCTTCCTTGAGCGATACGTCGGCATCAAGGTTGTCTTGCTTGTGCGCAGGGTAGATGCAGGCCGAAGAGGCGTAAAAGAAAACGCGGACGTTGGCGCGGATGGACGCGACCAAGACGTTTGTCGTGATGTTCGAGTTGATTTGGTAAATCCTGAGGTCGTTGTCCTCGTGGATGGTCCCCATTCCGCCCATGGTGGCGGCAAAGTGAAGGACAGTGTCCATGCCCCTAACGACACGATCACAGAAAAGCTCGTCACAAAGATCCCCAACAAGCATCTCGTTGCAGATGGGCTCCTCGAATAAAGAGATTCGAGCGATATCCGCCACGCGAACGTAGGCGCCGCGTTCAAAAAGGGCTTTTGCCACGTGCGATCCCTAGAGCAGAGCGTCAGCTTTCGTTTCCTCCATTGGGTTCGTGTCTAACATACAATAAATCCATTCCCTCCCGTCACCAAGATCTTACGGTGAGGACCAATGGTGGGTATCGGGACAATCTTTCCATGGGCCATCCTTTCTGGTTCCACTAAGGTACAGGAATAGTTCGAACATCTGAGGAACGTACTTACTCAGGATGACTTGCGTAGATGCGACTTAAAGTTAGCTTGGCCTGAAACATGACAAGATCAGTCTACCGAAGAAAACCATTCATTATGAGGGATCCTCACTGAGAACAAGTGTAGACGAAATTGGGAGGAAAGGGGAGAAGAGATACAGGGTTTAAATGACGCTCCTGTCAGGACTAGGACTCGAGCGGACTCAGACAGACCGATGCCATCATCCAGTCATTGCCGATCACTGCGATGCTTCCGGGCTACGCCACACAGGAATCAGCTGCCCGCACACCCTCAAACCGGTGGAAAGAACACCAGCAAACCACTAAATTATGACGAACTGGTGCCGACCGGCGTAAAAGGTTTCCAGACTAGTGGCAGGCCGTGACAGGTACGGCTCAGAGCACGAAGATGTTTCAGAGAGCGACAAGATCAACCGTGAGGTTGGCCTGTACCTGCCTCGATTTATGTCGTATCGAGGTTATGATACTCTGTCGCCTATCGAATTCCTCGGGATGGTGAAGGGCGGACCCCACGTCGGAATGGCTCCAACGTGGGTACCACATGGCAGCGAAAAAAAGCACAAGCAAGGATCCGGAAGGACTCCGAGCGCCCGCACCACACGTGGAAGTGTACCTGCGCTCCAGGAATATCTGACGTCCCAGTTGGGTACGAAGCAACACTCCTCCCACCGTATATCCCGATTTGCATCCAGTCTATCCGGGGTTGCGCCTTTCACATGCCATTGCCGCCTCTGTGGACCTCCCTCAATAGGGCATAAGAATGGAAGCTGGTACCATAAACGGCTTTGGAAGGGCGACGGCGGTAGCCCCCTGACGAGAATGGTTCGAAACCGTTGCCTATCTCGTCCCCCTCGCCCGCCCCTGCTCGTGCTGTATGCGGCGTCCCCAGCAGTCCGCAGTCCAACCCCAATCCCCGGAGAGGGGTGCCAGATGGACGAGCAAACGCTCAAGTATACACACAGATTTCGGCCATAGTCCATCACATGAAACCCGTAGAGGTGACGTCATAGATAGAGAGTCTGATATCGTGAAGACCTGAAGACCTGAAAAGGAGGCAAAACCGTAATAGCACTAGCTCGCTATCAACCTATGTCAACAGTACGTAGCGCAAAAAAGGTATGGTGAAAAATTGCCCTCAGTACACAAGTCGAACGGGCTCGATGCCGGCAACTTCCAAGTAGCTGTTTAACCCTCTTGATCAGGAAATTTGTCTTATTTTTGACTTGCGGAGACGATTAAGAATTTGAAATCGGTGAAGAATGAGGACCATACACATTAGGTGGCGGCGTTTCCACCCAAAGTGGCGTGGATTCGTTTGAGCGCTTCACATATACGTAGCACCCATCCTGCGCCGTTACTTTACACCCCGCCTCGTACTCGCTCATACTCAGGTAAAGTTTTTTACACTGATTACGCTGGTTTGGCATTACTAACATCTCTGCAGAAAAAATGAGTACTCCAGACGCAAACGCGACCACGGACTTCTATGAATTCACCTCCACCCAAGATTGGTTCTCGTCCCACAAATCCGCGTGGCAGGATCTTTTTCCTCGTGTTATTTCCAAAGCGCCCCGTGTACTCGAGATTGGATCCTGGGAAGGTCGCTCTGCAATATTCCTCCTCACCACCCTCTGCGCCACGGGTGGGGAGATCGTTTGCGTTGACCATTTCGACCTCGTGAGCAGTGCGGCGGGACGAGAACGATATCGTAAACTTACCCACAATCTTGTGCTCACGGGCCGTCCTGCTCGTGTGCTCCCCCAGTTCAGCGTCCCTGCCTTATATACCCTGCTGGGAGAGGAGATGATTAAAGGAAGCGATGCCGGATTTGACTGGATCTATATCGATGGGTCTCATCGTTCAGATGATACACTCCTCGATGCGGAGTTGGCGTGGCGCCTGGCGCGCCCCAGCTGCATCTTCATCTTTGACGATTACAACTGGCCTGAACAGCCCTTCGACAGTCCCCACCACCCTCGTCGCGGCATCGATGCTTTTCTAGCAGTCCATGACGGAGAGTACGAACGCCTGTCAACAAACCATCAATATCAGATGGTGCTGCAGAAAAGGACCCCCATGCGCATCGGTTTCCTTCTCGAATCAAACAGGGAGCTACCACTGCATGACGCTTTGGAATACGGGATGAATGTCGCACTTGCCGTAGATTCTGCATACGCCATAGCAGCCGCGGTGACCCTCCGTAGTGTTGTGGAGCATGCAGACATGGATGGTCGCATTACGTTCTACATCGTCGACTGCGGTCTCCTTGCAGAAGACAAAACGAAGATTGAAGCATCCTTGCCTAGACGCTCCAACATCACGCTTCTTTTTATAGCATTACCAGAAGACGGCTTGAACCACACCATGGGCGCTGTGTGGGCCAAGGTCGATATATTAAAGATATTGCCAGTTCAGCGGGTCCTTTATTTAGATGCAGATGTTCTGGTGTGCAAGGACCTTAGAGAGCTGTGGGATACAGATTTCAATGGTCACTCACTCGCAGCGGCGCCTGACGTAGGATTCCCGATGGGACATCCAGATATCCCACGAGGCGAATACTTTAACGCCGGCGTACTCCTTATCGATCTTGCGAGAGCTCGTGAAAAGCTTGAAGAACTCGAAGGGCGCAGCCGCGAGATGGTGCACTCCAAGTTTCGCGAACAGGATGCACTCAACGTTCATTTTAAGGGCGACTGGACTACATTGAGCCTCAAATGGAATGCACAAGGACTGGCGACATATGCGGGATATTCTTCTGTAGTAAAAGAGAGGCTGGAGGAGATGGTGTGTCCGGCGATCGTTCATTTCACAGGTCCCGTCCACCCGCCGGTAGAAGTCGTGTTGAATCCCTACGTGCAACCTTTTACAGCAAAGCCCTGGGGCTATACTGGTGCTCCCGGGCATCCTTATGAGAAGGAGTGGTGGAATATGTGCGAGAAAACTGCTTGGAAAGGCTGGAAGAAGACGACAGACTACATAGATATGTGCGAGAAGGCTAGGATGGATGCATTGAAGAGGGTCGGGGAAGAATTCAGCAGGCGATTGGAGTCAAATACGGAACTCGCCTCTAGGACCTACTGAGTTTAGCTACCTGTTACCTAACTTGAATGCAGTTGGCACTGGGTGTTGTATGTACTGATGCGCCGGCATCTGCCGGCGGTGACAATCCGCCGGGTCGGTGGGTCCAACACAACTCATTCCGGACGGTACAAGCTGTAATGATAGAATGACAGATACATTAAATGCACTATTTACACAAGGTAATAATATATTGCACCTTCAAATTCCTACATGAGTGAAAGGAAGCCACCCCGAAACGATTTACCCGTACGACTGCGTCGTCCCGAAGGAGCTCGAGGCTTATACACGTCTCTCGCTACCACTGGTGCAAGCTTATCGCTGATAGACTATATGCTTCCGACGACGCCTCCATAGCCGGCAAACAGCATACCGGCTGCAATGTGGATGGCAGCGCACAAGAGAATAAGCCTACCTCCACAGCAAGCGGGGCAACTTGGATGATTCCGAAAGCTGCAGACATGAATGCTCCATATTGTTTGAATGTAGCTTCGTGCCCCCTCGGATTTCAAAGCCTTAAATATTCCAGAAGTACTAGGAGGAGCGGGCCGAGGGTAGAGAGCTAGGCCAGTCAGCTGGGTGCCAACGATGTCATCGAGTCATCTCTCGTCGGAGTCATTACGCAAGTTGTCACATGTTTAGCAAATAATTTCGTACTAAGTAGAGAAAACAAAAGCTGGCCAGCAGCAAGCCCGTCTTAAAGCCAAAGTCGCCACCATACAACACGTGAAATTTAATTATCAATATGCAGACCGTGGGGAACGTTCAATGAGGAGAACCGGTTCAAAGTATCTTGTGTATTGTAGCAATCCGGTCCTTCGGGGGTATGATCGGGTCGCTCTGTGCATCTCATGCGGAGGTGGCAGGTCCTAATTATCAGGACTCGATGAAAGGTCCTAGGTTGCCCTAAGGTTACTCACAAAGACAATGAATAAACCGAAAGTAAGGAGCTCCTACGATGAGCGTCCGCCTTATATACATGAGTACGTGGTCCGTGCACAAGGTATAGGGCCAGTAAGATCTCCTACTATGGTAATAGTCCATGGAACGATGATAGAATGTCATGGAACAATATCTGCACGTGATATGGATGAGTAAGAAGTCACATGAGAGTGTAAGTATGAGTAAGCAAAAAAGATCATGACATTACCCCCTCTCTAAGGGCTTATGTCCTCATGAGTCGGCATGGTAACGACAGTAGGGATCCTTGCAGAAGGACCAATGAGTCTGGGAATGAGGAACTGTGCTCGACACGGGCGGAATTTCAGGGATGGATGGAACATCAGGGATTTCGAACATAGAATCGTCAAACCGCTTAAAACGTTTGCGATATTCGAGGAATCTGGGGTCCGAGAAGACGGAGGAGGATGGGGAGGTAGTGCGAGACGATTTGGGGTTGTTAGAGGATGAAGGGAGGTCAATGGGTCGAAGACGTAATTGAGTGGCTGGACGTGCAGCGGTGGGGTGCAAACGATGAAATTTCGTTACTGCTCCCTGCGCGTGTCATAGATCAGTGTTGGACAATCACTCGTCTTCTTCGACTGGGAAGCCCTTCCAATGAACAAGGTATTCGAATCGTTCTCCTCTTTGACAGGAGTCGACGATTGCTTTGACTTCTTGTTCGGGGAGGTCATCAACGAGATCAGGAGGAGGAGATGCTGGAATAGGACCGGATGCAGGGGGAACGTAAGGGTGTAGAATCGACTTGTGAAAGACCGGATGGATAGTCTTCCACTTATGCGGGAGGTCGAGTTTATACGAGGCAACACCAACCTTGGTGAGAACTTTGAAGGGGCCATATCTTTTCTGGTCCAGCTTCTTCATGGGTCAGTTGGTGCGTATGTGAGTAGCCTCTAGCCATACTAGATCTCTGGGTTGATAGTCTTCTACTTGTCATATGGAACGGTCATAGAACCTTTTCATGTCCTCGTTGGCTAATTTCAGAGCTTCGGCCGCTTGAGCGCATAGTGTCATCATTTGTTTAGCAAAGTCCGTTGCTGACTCGCTTCGGATAGACGTACGGCGATCCTTGTTGACTCGTGGCTCATGTTCGTAATTGAGCATGAACAGGGTTTGGTGAGTCGTTGAACGAGGGTTGTGGTTATGCGCGAATTCGGCCATGGATAGCCACTCCTTCCAGTCGCTTTGATGGTGATTGATATAGATACGTAGGTATTGTTCGACCCATGTGTTATACCATTCGGTCTGTCCGTCCGTCTGGGGGTGGAAGGCCGTAGAGGGGTTTGGCATGATGCCGAGGAGCTTCTGGAGTTCGGTCATGAAGGTGGATACAAATTGGGGTCCCCAATCTGAGATGACCTTAGTCGGGAGGCCGTGGAGTTTAAAGATTTCATCGCGGAGGATTACTGCAATTCCCTTGCTATTGATGGTGTCCCGTACGCCGAAGAGTCGGATCATCTTGGAGAAACAATCGACGATGACCAATATGGCGTTGCTTCCTTGTGATTCTGGAAGCAGGGATATGAGATCCAGTGAGATGTGCTCCCATGGTTGTTGGGGAATCTCGTTTGGTTGTAGTGGGGTATGCCTTGGTGTTGTGATAGCCTTGTTCTTTTGGCAGGCTTCGCAACCTTTGATGAATCTTTTGATATCCTTGGCCAATGTTGGCCAATAGTAATGTTCCTGTACTTTCCTCGTGGTAGCCCGTATCCCTGGATGTCCCGAGGTGGGGTGACTGTGGATGGAGGTTAATATATCGTTGCGTAAGGTTGAGTCCTTTGATATGTAAAGAAAGTCTTTGAAGTATATGAGGGAGTCACGAATGGAGAAGCGATTATCGTGTTGTGCAAGTGCGTGTACTACTTTGGAATCTCTAAGATGTTGTAAGTCCGTTATTCTTTGTAAGATAGATGAAGAAGATAAAAGGGTTTGTTCGGCTACATGCATTGCCGCTAGCATACGCATGTTCATAGCGTTCGAATAAATGTCTGTATTGGAAATAGGGAGAGCGTTAATATCTATAGAGAAGGAAACAAAGTCCCAGTCGGATGTTGGCGCGTTCTCCACAGCCGTCGACATATGATTCTGCTGTAAAAGAGTGGGAAAAACTGTGACGCCTTTGTTATTGTCCTTCACCCCCTTTTCAAAGTCTAACCTCCGGGACAGAGGGTCGGCAGGATTTATTTTTCCGGAACGGTGGACAAGAGTATAGTGGAACTCCTGCATAATTTGGTTCCAGCGCGCTTGACGGCGGGAAAGGTCCTGCGGGACGGCGAAATAGGTAAGGTTTTGATGATCTGTGAGGATTTCGAAAGGTACGTGGGCATCTAATAGATATTGTCGCCAAGTAGTAACTGCTTCGATGATGGCAGCAAATTCCAAATTGGCAGCGTGGTAGTTTCGTTCCGCCTCGGAAAGAGACCGCAACAGATATGCAATCGGATGCCAGAGTCCACCCTGGTATTGGGAGAGGATGGCTCCGAGTTCTATGCCTGAACCGTCGGTCTCGATCCTGAAGGGATCGAAGTCAGAGGTGAGTGAAAGGATGGGTGCGTTTATAAGTGCATCCCGGAGAGTATCAAATGAGGTTTGACATGCGGCAGTCCATTCAAAGGGGTTTTTATCGCTAGTGAGGCAATTGAGTGGACGTGCAATGGCCACAAAGTCTTTGATGAATCAGCAGAAGAAATTAAGAAATCCCAAGAAGAAGCGTACTTGGGTGTGGGATGTGGGAGTCGGCCAAGTGCATATGGCATCGACTTTGGTGGGGTCGGTGGCAATAGTTCCGTCGGAGATGACGAGTCCTAAGTATTCAGTGGTAGTGGTCTCGAATTCGCATTTGGTATGTTTGAGCGACAGCTTATGCGCGTGAAGTCGAGAGAGAACTTCTCGTATGATATGGCGGTGTTCGTCGAGAGTCTTGGTAAATACTAGGATATCGTCCATGTAGACGATGACGACTTCCTTTGCAATGAGGTCATGCAGGATGTGGTTCATCATGGTTTGGAATGTTGTGGGTGAGTTGGTGAGTCCAAAGAACATAACAAGCGGTTCGAAAAGTCCTTGATTGGTGCGGAAGGCGGCCTTCCACTCATCTTTGTCTTTCATGTGTACATTGTTGTATCCCCATCGAATGTCCATTTTCGAGTAGTATTTGGCACTGTGAAGCTTTTGAACAATCTCCTCAATGAGTGGAAGAGGATATTGATTTTTTATAGTGGCTTCATTTAGCTTCCGATAGTCCTGGACAGGGCGGAGTTTGCCATCCTTCTTTTTGACAAAGAAGAAGGGTGACGCGAAAGGGGATTTTGAGGGACGGATGCGGCCCATGGATAGGTTTTCGAGGAACGCGTCGAGTTCTTTTTGTTCTTTTGATGAGAGTGGGTAGGTTTTGCAGTCGACCTTGTGGTCGCCGGGTTTTAATTCGATTGTGTGATCCCACGGTCGGCGAGGAGGTAGTTCATCGAATGTTTCCTTGGCGAAAACATCACGAAACTCGTGATATTCGCTTGGGACCACTTGTTTGAAGGGAATTTCTTGTCTTCCCTGATTGGCGGCAGCAGCAAGGTCTGTTGCCATGGTCGCAATGTATTTGTTTTCGATCTGGAAGATGCGGTCTTCAGCTTCTGCATCGTCGTATTCCCACAGGGGTGTGGTTTCCGGTGCGAAACTGATTTCCTTTGTTTGCCAGTCGATGCGGAGGTTGTATTGGCGTAACCAATCAAATCCTAGGAATACTGCTTGCGAGGATAGGCGTGTCACCAAAAAGGGAATAGCAGATTGGTGGTCTCCGATAGCCACTTTCAGGTTCACATAGTGTGTGATTGCTTCTTCAGTGTTTGCAGTTCCGTCAGCGTTATAGACTGGTATAGCTCGAGGTAGTGGTTTTTGTTCTAGTTCATGTTCTCATATGAAGTCGATATCGATAGTGGAAGCCATACATCCCGAGTCAATTAATGTGATGGCTTCGATTTCCTTGCCTGAGTCTGATCCAAGGATGACCGGAATCTTGAAGGTATTAGGCGAGGGTTTCTTTGTTCGATATCGAGGCTTTTGAGTTAGCTCGAGTAACATGAATTCGGCGGCATCATGGGAAGCATTCCGGAGGTCCACGATTAGCTCAGCGTTAACCTCGGTCAGCCGGGTATCATGGATGAACGCTCGTAAATGATGAATGAGACGCTCATCAGGGGTGTCATTAGCGATTTGCTTGATCCATTGCATGGACCAAGGCTTGATTGTAGACTTCCATCCCCGATCTTTCCTTGTGAGGATAGTTCGTGGTGGAGTCGCTTCCTTTCTACTAACAACCTCGGTCTTTGTCTGCCCTTTGACTGCATATCCCCCAGACGGAATAGAGGCTGTAACGCCCAGAAGGGGCGAAGGTACATTTGGCTGTTGCGTAGCCAGCAAACTAGGACTTTGGTTGCTTTCGCAATCCAATTTCGAGTCAGAGATCATTTCTACGTCAAGAAGGGAGAATTTGTTAGTGGAACGAGAAGGGGAATTAAGCACAGTTTTAGGTACTGCCGCGCCATTCTTAGGCTTGGTAGTCCGGGCGCCCCTAACTGTAACATTACAAATTCTAACTGGTGACATACCTTGAGAATGAGGCGATCTCATTCCTCGTTCTCTTCGACAAAATCCATTTCGTCTGCTTCTCAAACTGTGGTTTCCAACTCTTCCAAAGTCGAGTATTCAACGTCAAGTCCGCGAACTTTGATAATTTTCGAGCTGGAGCTCTTTTGAGGGTGAGCAGCGCAAGGCCATGTTGAGGTCTTTCCTTCTTTGGCACACCGGAAGCAAGTTCCAGTCGCTCGGGCCTTTGACAGGTCCATAGGAGCGCCTCGGCCTCCAAAGACTCCCATGGTCTCTGGGGTTGTGGTATGTGGTTTGACGAATCGAGTGGGGAATTTGACCTTAGGTTGGGGGGTGTCAGTGATGATTCCTTTCTTTCACTCCGCAATTTCTGACAACAGTTGTCCTGCAGCGATGAGTCGCTTGCACCATTCGTTGTAGCTGTTGTTGTATCTCGTCGTCATGTTCATGTCGGAACGTTCGACTTGTTCGACGAGAGCGTTGCATGCGTTAGTTCGGAGGAGTCGTACCAATTGTCGTCCATTAGCAATCTCAGACCATTCGGCGCGTACTATGAGGTTTTGTTGTTTGTGGAGGAAATCTTCGATGGTCATCGATCCTTGTTTAAGGTTTAACAGGTCGGTTTCTGCCCTTGAGGCTTCGTAGACTGGTTTGAAGACTGGGTCGACGAAGGTATGGAAGAAGCCGCATGCAGTGTAATCCTTGTAGTCGATATTTTTGTCGATAAGGAGCGTGGCAAACTCCTCGGCGGGTCCGTCGGCGCAAAAGCCTAGGAACATCTTGATTTCTTCGACATCGGTGACTATTCATTCGAATCCCATTAGGTAGAGTCGGAACTTGGCTCTCCATTTGGTATATTCTTCTGGCTTGCCGGTGAACGGTGGTGGTTTTTCGACATAGGATTTTCCGAGTTTAATGTTCTTCGGATCATCATCTACATCTGGTGCTTTATCTTTCTTTTTTGATGGGCCGCTTGGTATGGTTGGAGGCGTGGCGGTATGAACTCCGTGTTGTGCGACATGCTGCGTATATGCTGCATACTGATTTTGGAATTCTGCGAAGCTTGTAGCCAAGGGCCAAGAGCAGAGAGGAGATGATAGGGGATTGGAGGTAGAGGGTTGTGCTTCGGTAGCCATGATTCGGGGTGTGTCGCTCTGGGAGGAAGCGCGACTAATGACGGGTAACAGGTAAGGATAACCAACTGGAGTGGTTTGGTCTCCAGAAGGCAGGTACGGCGGTCTGTGTGGTACACGCGGGGTATGTCGGGGTGATGGATCATCCGAAATGTTGGGTGAACGATAAAAAAAACTCTTTTCTAAAGCTGTATAAAAACTTTTCCTCGCTTTTCAATCCTTATCCTCGTTGGTTTCAGCTTCTGTGAACAAAAGTCTTTTTACCTGGATACTTGGGGAGGATTGTATCGAAGTTCTTTCTGGTGTCGCTGTAGTTGTTGACCGGCTTGATAACGTCGATAGGTGATGAGGAATGTGCGAAGCTGATGAGCTCATCGTTTGTTGACACGACGCGTAATCCCAGCCAAAATTCCTCGTTGATGTCGTTTGTGGGGATGAGGATCGGATGTCGCTGTAAAAAGTAAACAGTCTGGACAGTGATGGTAGTCGGGTCGACGGTGGCAAATGTGAGCCGTGATTTTTTAAGAAGAGGCGGGGAAGTTCCACCAGGTAAGATGAACGGGGTTTCCTGAACTTCCGCGGCGTGGGCGTGAAGTGGTTTGTAGAGTGAGAGGAGAGAGAGCAGTGCGGAGGTATTGGTCAGAGTAGTCAGGTTCGTCGATGACTGTTTCTTCATCAGAGTGTAATGAGGGTTTGTAAACAGTGTGCTCGTCTTCGTATGAATCCTTTACGTCTGTTGTGGAGCATAGGGGTTGGAGAGGAAGGGGTGGCTGCGGCTCTGGCACTAAGGCAATGGGCTCGACAGCGATGATGCGAAACGCGAGTTGGAGGTAGGTGAGGAGAAAGACCAGTACAAGTCCTTCTATGAGCGTGCAAGTGGTGCAGACCAGGTCCAAGGTGGATGAAAGATAATCCAGCATACGATCTTCCTTATCAAGCTGATGATGAGAAAGAACAAGGTGATGACTTTCTCGATGGCTCGGTAGATACGCCTGGCGTAAACCGTTAATGCCGGTGATGGAAGCCTAAAGACTTGTTGCCGTTGATTTGTATGGCAAGGATGCTCTGCTGCCAGCGCGATAACTCAGCAACTCAGACAGCCAGAGGGCAGGACGTGAAAGCAGGAAGATGAGGTTTTTGACGAAGCGTGAGCCAGCGTAGTACAATGGCAGTATGAGCAATGACAAGGGTCGGGGTAGAAGTCGGTGATGATGGAGGGATAGGTGGTTGACGAAGTATGAACGACACGATGAGTGAGGTGTGAACGACGGCAACATCAGATGGGCAAGGTAGGAAGGTTACTTTCGGTTTTATATCAGGACTCGATGAAAGGTCCTAGGTTGCCCTAAGGTTACTCGCAAAGACAATGAATAAACCGAAAGTAAGGAGCTCCTACGATGAGCGTC